>JAQGCH010003518.1:0-10457 GCA_034699485.1 Nanhermannia elegantula
TATAAAGTCAATAAAATTACAAAATTCTAAACCCAACCCATTATCTAAAATTGGAAATGAATTGATTTTGAGAATTAAATAAGAAATTTAGCTCTTTTAAGTATAGAAATTTATTTACTATTCTTCGATTGTTTAAAATACTGTAATCATTAAATTATTGATTTTTTAAAGCTTACGCAAAGTCTGAGTAATTGAAATTTTAAATGCTATTCGTATCGATTTCAAGAATTAATTAAAGATATTCAACGCAAATAAAGAGAATATATATAGAAATATTACCTATAGTTTAAAAAACTTGAAGCTGTGCATACATCTGCGTAAACATTTAAATGCTTACATTACGTAAATATTATTTTATTTAAATTTAAATTCACTTTTAGAAAATAGTTATTTTAAAACATGAGGACAGTGTTTGTTTTGTGTTATTTTGTTTTACACTTGAACTTATTTATGAACAAAATTAACATTTTTGGTTCATTAGGGCGGAGATCTGCATAACAGCCCTTTCAAATGAAATTCATTTTTAAAGGGCTCAAAAAAGTTTTACTTTAAAGATCAGAACTGTGCCGCATAGTCTTCGACAAAGTTTGAACATTTTTTTCATCAAATGATAATGATTTCAATTTGAATTTAAATTAAGTTTCATTTTATCATTTTGTTTGATTTCACAACTCTAACAAGAGAGCAAATAGTGTTAAGATAAAAAAAATTTAATAAAAAATATTTGGAGAACTTGAAGCCAATGCCACTCAGAATAAAATTTCTAGTGTTCAACTCAATCCCAGCTTTCACACTAACACTTTCTCTCTAATGTTTACTGTTCTGTTCTCAACTGATATATTAATTTATTGTAAAACCTTTAGAGCTCTTTAGAAATGAATAGGTTTAGAAAAGATTCTTCTGAGAGTTTGAACGGGGTTTGAATACCATATATCAAAACTGCGCAAACCGCGGCTCGAGAGTGACCACTGGCTCGCAAGACTTGTTTTGAGATTTGCGAACAATTTCAGAAAACTATTACAGCCTTTCGAAAATACGTTATGAGATTGTAAAAAATTTTATAAATTTTAATGAATACTAACAGTATATATAGACCTATATTATCTAAACCAGCGGTTTTTGATCGCGATCCACCTACTAAGGGATTTTTTTGCTAAAATTTCAATGATTCCATAGAACACAATGCTAAACAAAATTGCGACCCATCATTTGTAAGCCCCGGATCTAAACTATTGCTTTGTTTTTTCTCTGTATAGAGCTTTAATTCAATGAGTTTATGTCTGAAAAAGAATCAAATGATATCCTCTACCTGTCAGTGAAAAAATTATCTGATATTAGGGAATCAATTTGACAGGAAAGTCAAATATTAATAAAATTGTATTTGAAAATCAATATCATGCTTCTTCAAATAGTAATGAATAAAAGAGATAAAATTAAGAATTAAGTTTGGATCTGTGCTTAAATTATCTTTTAATTTGATTCCTTAGCCTCAAAGTGTGCGCAGTCCTGTTTATTGTTGTGCACTACATTATAATTGCATTTAATTTTTTAACTTTAAATAAAATAAAATTTCTTTTAAAAAAACGTTTTCTTCAGCCAACTCCCTAATGAGAGATCTCACCGAAGCCCATGTTAAATTAGTGAGATTTTTACAGGTGAAATTTGTGTCGGCGTGGGCAAACACGTCGGACCATGGGGGTGTTTAAAAAACACTGAATATGTGGCCAACATATAGCAGAGAAAATAGCCACGCCTGGGGTTCGAACTCAGACCCTTCAATCCGGAGTCGAAGTCATAGCGCGTTACGCCACTTCTCCCCTTTAAATTTCTTTTATAAAATATGAAATTGCATTCATTAATATATTTTTAAAACATTTTTATCTTATATCAAATGAAAAAAGAGTTTTTATATTTTGAAAATGACTAAAACCAAATAAATGTTTAAATAAATTTCCAAAAATAATAAATCTGAATTTGAGAGCACTTATAACAGGAAAAATGATTTGCCAATATCCTGATTCTTGAAAACCATTTTATGCTCAAATTGAAAATAAAAGATCTGTCTAACATATCAATATGCGGCTCAATAATAAATTCTATTATCGAGAAATTCCATTTTCAGAACTCAAGCATATAAGTTATCCCTCTGTTAACTGTCAATGACATTAAAGAATATTTTATTATAATTTCTCTTATTCCTGTACTAAATCATATTGAGATGAGATCTTTATCTCATCTGATCTCATGATCTTCACTTCAACAAAGAGCAAAGTTAACTATAAGCTATTTATAGAGCAGAAGTATCCCTTATTTATTCAATATTATGTAATAGAATCTTATTTTTTGTATTGCCTAATAATAACATTTTTTGTGGAAATAAGGAATTATGTGTTTCATTATGTCCTCTTTGAAAATAGAGTCAGCTTTTGTTCCATAAAATGAAAAGTTAATTAATGAATGTATTGTATAATGAAATGCTGAACAAAATAATTCAATGCTTTATTGAGTGAGAAATTCATTTTAGTGATAGTCGTATAATATGATGCTCTCAAATGTAATAATCAAGTGCTAGGAATAGGATGAAAAGGTGTAACAACAATGTAATCGTTTCATTGGATGACTAATTATTTCTCACAGTAAGACTAATTTGAAAACTTAAGAAATAAAGTTAGAGAGTAATAGAGAATACGTCAGAAATATAAGTGAAGTCAATACCTTATTCTCTAAGCGATATCTATTCTTGCTTTTAGACAGTGAATTAGTAAAGTTGTATAATAATAATAAATCTTATGACTCAGATAATAGTCTGTTATTTAGAAGCGTTATCCGTTAGACTGACAAATAATTAAGAAATACTTTTAAATGAACTTAAAATTAAATGACAATTTTGTAAATTTATAATGTTGTGTACTATACCCTCAAATATACATTTATTATGTAAATTTTTTTAATGTTATAATTAAGTCATAAAAATATTTTTCGAATAGCTTATCGCACACTAATTACATTCCCTCGTAAGTTAAATATTTTTAAACGAAATTTTAATTATTAGCTAAAGTCCGAGAACCCCATCGGATTTTTTAAAATTGTGTTATCAGGAACTTTGATTGGGCAATGTTTGAGAAAATAAAATTAAGACCTAGGCAGGAATTAATTTTTGAAATTAGTTTTTCCCATAGAAAACATTATTAAAAAATTACACTAAAAATCGAAATCTTCTAAACTATACTAAAGATAAAAAATGTAACACTTGATGAGTAAAAGTTTCCAGCACTCAACCCCCTGCATTCGACCCCATACTTTTCACATTTTTTAATTTCCGAAATATTGACAAAAACCACAGGAATATACTTAAAAATTTTTATTCTTTATAACATCATTAAACTATTAAACATTTGAAAACTAATTTAAATTTAATTTATTAGTATATAAAACGCATTTAAATTTATAAATGAAATTACTTTTTAGAAACTTATTAAACGAATTTTTATGTTTTTAACTATTATTTTAATAGTACCTGAATTGAAGCTATTATACAAATGATTTTTCATGAACAGAGTCTACATTGTCGGACATGAAACGTAAGAAATTATTTGGGAAAATTAGACTTAATATTGAAAAATTTTCAAATTTTCAAAATCAAGGGGCTGTACAACCACCCTAAACCCATATCTTGCTGATAACTGGTATTCAGATATGAAAAAATCTCAGAACCATTTCTGAGAAAGTTTAATACATTGAAAATTAAGCATTTATTGAAAAAAACTTTTAATTAATTTTTGTAATAAAAAAGTTCATTTGGCTTAAACTCGGAACAATTAAAAAAAATTTAGAGCTTTCGAAAAATTGGTTAATTTGAATAAAAATATGAAGTTTTCGGAACATTAAAATGAGCTCATTTTTCTAGTTATTTGATTATCTGTACTTATTTGGCAATATCCAAAAGTTTAAACTGGATTTCCGACAAAGTAGAGACACTGTTTATAATTTATAACTGCATTTTCTCATTAATGAAACGATAATCTATTTTTATAAGAATAACAAGTCATTATAGCTTTGCAGCTAACGATTTGTTCGATTGAATTACTATGAGAACTGCAACGGCATGTATTTGGTTAAACTGTTGGAGAGGAATATATTGTAAAATCACAATTCATTAGAGCTAATATGAATCAGATATTACGAAATGCTTGTACTATAACTATGTTTGCCTTCTTTTGGCAAAAAGTTGTTAACTTTATTTTGAGCAAACTTTTTAATTTCCAGTCGAGGATGCATTAAATAGAGAATTCTATGCAGAAAAGGTAGTTATGGTAACAGATTGGATACTGTATATTATCAAAGTGTTGTATTGTTCAACATATGATATTTCTCAACATTAGAAGAAGACCATTCATGCAAAACATATTAAATTCTAGTGATGAGAGGCCGCAAACATTTTCGCAAATAATATAACTCTTGATTAAAGTTTGAACTTTTATTTATCTCATACCGTTCTTTACTCTTTTTATTTAATCTCAAATTTTGAGATTATATCTGCGCAGATATATCTTCTCTGTGATAAGTATCTCCAACTTAATGTTTGTCTTTTGTATTAAGACTTTCTTAAACTTTTTTAAAGTCAAACATAAGCTCAAAAAATAATTTTAATGCTTGACAAAGCTCTTAATAGCAAAGAACAAATGTAAATAGAGTTATGCCATTTCAACACTACTTTTAGGCTGTTCTGCAATATCTCAACTCATTTTAGCTCTAATAGAATATTACGCAACTTTAATGCGAAAAAATTGTAAAAAAACATAATTATTAATTGCAAAAAGTAATTAATAAGCTATTATTGCGTGAGTTCATTAAAAGAAATTATTTCAAATAATATTTTCCGGCCTTTAATTACATTTTGATTGATTTTATTTTATTAAATAACTACAGCTCTTAAAATTAATCCAATTTATTACGTGAATATTCTTTAAATATTTTATATAATTATATATAATTTGGATAAAAACATATTATAAAGTTTAATAATTTCTTGTATTAATACAGGTATTTGTAATTTAATGTTTTTACTTTCAGAATATTCAAAGCTCTATAAAAAGAAGTCTTTAGAAAACAAATAATTTGTTTGCCTAATGAGGCAAAGCCTAGAGCTTTCTTACTTATTTCTAACGTTACATGCGATCAATTTTAAATTTGTCTGCTCTGTATTGGCCCAAAGCTTTTACCCACAAATAACTATTTAAAGGTTCAAAACCAATTTAAAGAATGGAATCAGTGGTTAGACTAATAGAAATTCATTTAAAATAATACAAGTCTTAACGAATTAATACAGAATTTTATTTTTACAGTTTTAATATCTACTCAATTTAGAAAATATCTGTTCAAAGAATTATTTTTTAAAATGATTATTGTTACCATTATTTATTTGAACATAACATAACATTTTCCTCGGCCAACTCCCTAACGAGAGGAGATCTCACCTTAAGCCCAGAGTTAGAGTGAGATTTTTACAGCTGGAACCTGTGTTGGCTGTGGGCTAATACTACGGGCCTAGGGATTGTTCGGAAACAATGAATATGTGGCCGGTATATAGCAATCAAAGAACAACAGCGAGGCTGGGGTTCGAACCCACGACCCTTCGATCATGAGTTCAGCACCTTACCCACTGCGCCACATTATTTATTTGAAAAAATTCTAAATTTACTTTTATTCATATTAGTATTAAACTTTTGCATTGGTTAAGATCAAAAACAAGATTCTCCAGAAAATTTTTTTTTAAATCAGGAACTTTTAAGAGCAGTAATGATTTTTAGTCAAATTGAAGCTTATATTGAGTTCATATTTAACACCTTTAGAATAAATTCATATATTATTTAGGTATGTTTTGAATCAATGTTTTCAAATGATTTTACTTTCAACAGTCACACCATATTTTCTCTGATAAATATCATATCATAATAAAAATGAATATGAATAATAAAAGTGAATAAATAGTAGAAAAAGAGAATTAATGAGTTATATCGAAAGAGCTATTCAGTTAAGGTTGAGTCTCAATTCAGATTTGGAGTCATTCATTCAACAAAATGCATAATAATTACAGGCTGTGTTATTTCGAGTTCAGTGAAGTATTTTATACAAACTCACAGGATTATGATCTATAAGTTATATATAGAGAAAGGACTTTTCGGAAATTTATGGTCTTTTTCCTTAATTTTAATTTTTGGGAATTTCATAACACAGCTTCACGTGATATGTTAATGGGTCTGATGGGTCTGATAACTTCAGTTATTATGATTATTCATTACAATATATTTTTAATTAATCTTTAAGACACTCAACTTTACTCATTGGTAGAAAAATTGTTTGAACATATATTTAAATTTTTGAAACTCTTGATTTGTACAGATCTGTACCTATTTAGCATTCCCGACCCATTTGAGTACTATTAACTCCCGAAAAGTTGAATCTCTAGTATATACCATTTATGATATAAATTACAACATAAAGTAATAATAGTTTTCTCTACTGACTCGTGAGTATAGGTTAGGTCAGGTTTGGATATAATGTTTCGATATTTTTATTGCATTTAGTGATTTACTTAACAAATTACTTTCTTTAGATTTAAGGTTTAGGAAGAAAGTAAACATGTTTTCGGATTAAATAAAAGTATTCATTTCTCTCATTTTCAGAACACTTATATTAATTATAATTATGATATAACTTATTCTGTTTTAAGTCAAAAATTCATTATTCACTGGCAGTTGTATTCCAAACACATTTCTGGTTTTAATAATGAATTTATGACAAAATCCAATGAAAATGATTTTTGTATCACATATACGGCATATTTATAGTCTGTTTTATACATTATACCAATATGTTGTTCACCTGAGATTATAAAGAAATATATAGGCACTCAAGAAGAAGAAGAAGAAGGAGTGATAATGATAGGTAATAAGGCAAAGGACATACTTTGCCTGATTCTTATGATATAAGCCTTCAAGTAATATAAATTGTTTGAACGCATAGTTATTAACACAGAAAAGAGATAATACTGTATATTTAGTGATAATATGAAGTGTTGCCTATGAAGAGAAAATATGGCATCGCATGAACATTAGTGAAAGAAAGTTTTGTGACACAAGTTATTGATTTTGTTACTAATACTTTTCACTTTTGTACTGTATATGATTAAACAGAATAATCTTTACTTTGAAGATGACATCAACTTTTAATATAAAAGACACACTTTTTATTTACACATGTCTACTATTTTTCATTAATAAAGAAAGATTAAGTATTTTTTCTTATATTCAATAGTTGTATGTTTGCTTCTTTATCATCAATGAAGATGAGCTTACTTTTTGGTAACATATGTTATTACTTTTTGCATATTTCAAAATACAGCTAAAAATTTATTTTTAATGACATTTTCTCTTTTCAAAGCATAATTTTCTACTTAAATAATATTCTGATTAGCATTTGCTTTACAATAGAGTTGGAATTTATTTGAAATCGAAGTGGAATAAAAATATTCAGTTCATATAATACAAGTATAATATTTTGTTGAATGTTTCTCAGATGTTCCCATATGATGAATAGACAAATATGCAACAGAATACTAATCCCACTTGTGTTAAAGTTTGATATATCGTATGACAGATACTGGTATGTTAATGATCAGAATATGGCTCATCCAACCAAAAAATTGTTATAAAATACAAACTCAGTTATTGTTCTGATATAAATAAGTATATTTTTACAAATATGTATATTTTTATAAGTAAATGTAATTTTTTGTTTCAAAGAATATAGAGATATAGACATCTGAAGACATAAAAATCCTTTAGTAATTGGCTATACTTTAGACTCTAAAAACACATTATTGATAATCACGCTTTAAAATAACTCCAATGGGAAATTTAGGTGTTATTGTTGAAACCCGAGCTTGTACTTGATGTGTTTTATAATAAGTACTAGTATATGAAGTCCATAAAAGTATTGTATAACGACATAAGACTTAAAGAATACAATTACATAGCTTTAGACAAAACTAAAATTAAATTATTTATAAAATATAAAACCAAATATTTGTACTATTTTTAGTTAATCCAATCTGACTAAAGAATATAATATCTTAGGTTTGATTAAATTGTGTTAAAAAAAATTTTAAATATTAAAAAATATTATATAAATATTTGATCACTTTTTAGCAAATATTATATTAAATATTTGAGTCATAATAAATAAATACATTTCTGGATTCTAGTGAACACTCATTTCATAAAACTATAAAACTTAAGATTTGAATTTTCCTCTTAAACCATTACACCTTTTGTAAATCTCTACCTATAAATATCGAGATATTGTCGGGGGTGTATTCTCACTTGGCTCAAATTCACTTCCCTGAATTTGATTTGCCTTGATTTGATATTGCTTAAATTTTTGATATTTTATATTTAATGAATTTGCTGTTTTTAAATGACAAGCATTTAATTTGGTAAAATGTTAGTATATGAATACAAATTACACTGATTTTAATATTAAAATGAAATCGCAAAATCCACAATTAATAGTAGTTTTATTTTGCAAAAAATGCATATAATGATTATAATTTGTATTTATCGATTAACATTTTATCTAATTATATACTTGTCGCTTAAATTTTATCAGCAAATTAATACAATATTAAAAAGTTAAAAACAATTTCAGCCAAATGAAGTTCAGGGAAATCAAATTCAGTGAAAAGAATTCAGGGAAATCAAATTCAGGGAAGTGAGATATAATCATTGTCAGACAGTCAAACAAAAATTATACGTATAAAGTCATAATCACTAATTTATCTCGAGCTTTGGATAATGTCTTAATAATAATAATAATAATAAAACGCATAGAACATTATAACGAGTACAAAAGGTATTCATCATTTATAATAAGGCATTTCTACGAACTTTAGTCTAACTCATAAGTTTCTTTTCAATCATTGTTTTATATTTACGGAAATGGTTGGCTTTCAATCTAAAGCTTTATAAATATATATTCATGGGTTTTGTAATGTTCGGGGCAAAACCTTTTTGTATTGCAATGCAACCTAACCTAAACTTAACTCTATGTTAAGTGTGCTATACAGGAAAGCGCACTTACTCGAGATAAGAATAAGAGCCTCTATAGCTTCACTGCAATACCTAACCCTTCATAGAGTTAGGTTTAGGTTAGGTTGCACTGCAATACAAGGCGTCAAATTAGGCTATACCATGTTCGGAATACTACAGAATAAATTATATTATGTTTTTATGGATTAGTCCCTCATCAAGTTATTGGAATTATTAAGCTGTCACTTATTTGTGTAAAGTCAGGGCAAATCCTGTTGAGAAATAAGGAAATTCTTTATTTTATAAGTTCAATTGATACGTTTGCTATTCTTGTCCTGATTTAGTTGATATTGTCCCGGATAGAGACAATGTTTTTCGGGTTTAATCCGATAATTAACAATATTTCTTAGAATTGATAACTTTAAACTCTTTTTTCTATTGCATTCTTTGTCATAATTTGCGAATCAATAAATTATTTATTTTAATGGTGATATTGAATATAATTTTTCCAATAATTAATTTTGAATACTTTGTGAATTTTCATTATAAAACTCGAAAAGTACCTGAGTAAAGCTTTTGAAAATAAAACCCGAAAAATCCCTCTGATTTTAGAAAACATAAAACCCGAAATACATTGTCTTTAGTCCCGGATCAGTAGCACAGATATGGCTGTATCCCTGAAATCAACGAACACTAACAAAAGAATGCTCTAAATGTTTAAAATGTGCCGAAACATACTTTTAACCCAAGTATGTCTGACCTGTAATGTGCTTTAGACCTGTCTTTGAAAATAAGAAAATTCTATGAATAAACCGAAGAGAACTCTGAATGCTGGCAATTATTAAAATTAATTACTAAATCGAAGTATTGTTAAGACTGTGTGTACAGATGTGTGCTTATACTATCGCCTACAAAAATTCGTTGGTTTCCCTTTGCTTTTAATTAAATTACAGAGATTTTATTGAAAATTATATCAAATTATTATACAAATTATGTTTTATGACTTTGTATTTTTAAGAGTAGGAAAATTTTATTATTAAATATTTGAATGATTAATCAAATCTAATTTAAATATTTTGAAATCAAAAATTTTGTAAAAATATACTTTAAGGTATTGGTAAGATTTGTTTACATCCCTATCAATAGAATGCTAAGGTTTCGAAACAATTATAATTAAGATATCGATATATCGATGGATAAGAATATAAAATAATTGTTTTATAACTCAATTTTATTAAAAATCTTATAAAAATTAGATGACATACTCTTATTCCATATATAAATATCTAAAAGACTGCAAAAGTATAAGTAATAATCAGAGTCTCTATTTTTCGGAGATTGAATCCTTCAAATTTCGGCCGGAATTTC
>JAQGCH010003519.1:0-10456 GCA_034699485.1 Nanhermannia elegantula
GCTCTAATGGTAATGGCATTCAATGGGAGTGTACTGCAGAAATGGATAAAAGTAAATACAAATTCGATAAAATCAATATAAGTTGCGAAGGATATGATTCTGCATACGATGTATATGTCCTGATCAGCTCGTGTAGCCTCGAATATAGCATCGTTTCAGTCAATGCTAATAAAGGTTATACAATTTGGATAATAATTGGTGTAATATTTGTTATAATTGTAATAGTTATCATCATATACATGTGCACATCCAGGACTGGCAACTGTGATAGTGATAGTGATAGTTGTAGTAGTACTTATTTCATTCCTATATATACCGGTAGTGCCCGATGTGGTCAATCTTCAAATTTTGGCACATCATCAGGATTTGGTGGCACTCATAATAGATAGACTTTAATTTGCTTTAATTTATATGTTAATGGTTTAGAATAATAAATCTTTAACTAAATTAATAAAACATTATTTATCTGTAGTAATGCATAAAATGATTATAATATTGAAAATGATATTTATAGTTAAATAAGTGTCTAATAAAGTGTGAGATCGTAAGTAAGTCGTAATCATCTCTCGAACGTAATGTTTATAGAGTTCGGATATTAGAGTAATATTTCCGATAAAACAAAGACTAAAAATTGAAGTATTATTAATGATTCGTAACTTATTTCTACCCTTTAATTAACCGATGATTTGATTTCTTCATATAACTTATCCTGAATTTTGACATTCAGTACCAATTCGTATATACAAAGAGTTAATGTTTGTGCTGTTGTTTCAAAGGCTGCGGTAAAGAATAGAATTTCATTCTGAGTCAACTTTTTCTCCTCAAGTTTGATATCCAGTCCTTCAATCATAAAATATTAAGTTATTAAATGTTTAGTTCATGTACTCTCCAGCTCAAGCTCGAGCTCAAGCTCAAGCTCTGATAAAAACGTAGCTTACATTAGATTCGCATAATTTTTAAGTTTTATTTAATTTATCAAAAGAAAAATAAAAATGATTTATTAAAAATTGACAAAACGTGTACTTAAAAGACTAGAATAAAACAGTTTTGTAGACATCGACTTTTGAACTGTCAAAATGAGTCAATATTACAATTAAAACTAATTACAATTGTGATGACAACACATGATTTAAGAAAAAATAATCATAAATAATAAGTTACTATTGAAAGTAGGGCTCTAAAAAAGGTAAAAGAATTGAAGTGATAGTCATTTGTTGCATCAGTGCTTGTACTCAAGTTCTTAATATTGTGCCTAAAGTTGTACGCAACTGAATGTCAACATTGTGGTAAAGCGCAGACTTGTAGCTGTTTTGGTCTCTCATCTATATTGCAATATTTGTGATCAATTATAGAAAATAATTTTGATTCAGCCGTTTGTTTAACACAAAGAATAGCTCTTGTTCTAAAAGTTCGACCACAAGTTCCTGTACAAGCACTCCATTCTTCGGTTCTCCAACTTTTTCAAAATAGAAAAATGTTATCAATTCAATGAAATGTACAAAACAATCATAATTTTATGCATTGAAACCTCTCTAAGTTGATCACTCATTAAACACCAACTTTGTGATCAACTAAAAGGGGTGATCAACTCTAGAGGTTTCACTGTATAATGCAATCACTCACCTGCCAATACATGGTTGAGTATTGCATTGCTCAATAGGCCTATGGGCTGGTTTTGTAGATGCATTACATAGAGATTCGTCGACCGTAAACCTTCCCGCATGACAATAGACATTGACATTTCTGAAGCCTTGTCCGCAAAAGCGATTGCATTCGGTCAATGTTATGCTCCAGACGTAGGGCTCAACACGTAGTGTTTCATTGCGATCGTCATCACTCGACAACCTGATTGGTCGCGGAGGACTTGGCGGTTGCCATTGCGATGGTGTCATCCTGTTCCTGTGATCCCAACTCGCGTTCTCTGAAATCAGATCTGTTTGCTCTTGAATTTCAGATTTGCGAAATACAATAGAGGGTGACCTCCGATGACGGTTATTAAATAGATATTCCTGACTGAATAATTGCCTCGCTTGTTGTCTATCATTAATATCTGCAAATAATTTGATTAATAATTACAAAAAAATTTCAAAAATGCATACCATAATCAATTGGCAGATTGTTTTCATCAAATTTGATACACTTTCCACTCAGACAATAAGCTTTTTCTCCAGAACCGAAACTACAATCAGTGCCAAACGGGAATTTTCCATCACTGAAAGCATCCATTTGGTAGTGTATGTCTCTCCAGATTCTGTCCTGACACGCGACTATACATCCAGAGTGTATGTTAGCTATCAATTAAAAAATAATACATTGAAAGTTTTTTTGCTAGATTTTCAATTATATCGTACTTGTTATAGGAGATAATTGACGTCCGATTCCGTTCAGAAGTGTTGGGTATTTAATTCTGTATTTTTGACAAATTTCATTTGCATATTCTTCAGCAGTTTGGATGGAATTAACGCTACAGAAATCCATTTGATCATTACATAATTGAAAGGATTCCTTACGACCTCCACAACTGTTACTGAAATAAATGAATATTAATATGAAGTAAGTCTTGAAAAAATCAGTAACTAAGACAGTATAGCACTTATATTTCAGCCTTTCTTATTAGCGCATAATTATTATGTATTAATTAAATTCTTATCAGTGAAGGAGTTATTCTAGAATTTATTGAATTTGTTTAATAAATAGCAAGAATTTTGCTTTTGATGCGCATAATATTCATTCTCTGCATGTTTTGTATTTAAGCCAAATTCTTTATTTGTTATTTTACACAAAGTTCTATGAACTGAACGCCTACTCAATGATAAGATCGAACAACATTTGTATTATTTAATGAGATTACTTATCATTTAATGAGAAATGATATTTTTAAAATATATTATAAAAATTATGTTAATCTTTCAACGGTTAAGAGGTTGAGTAAAATTTATGAGAAAATGATTATAAAAAAGAATAATTGGTCTCATTCTTACACTGAATTGCAGTCTCTGTTCACAAGTCTAAAGCCTTTTGCTTTAGTTAAACAAGAATAACGACATTTACTAATTGGGAACCAATTACTCCATCCTTGATCTTGAAGGATCTCAGACAACAAATCTGTTAAATATTAAGATAAAATTGCAATACAGCCCACAAATGTAACCTAAAATTGCAATATAACCCACAAATGTAACCTAAAATGATAACTAACTTGTACTGGAAGTGCATTGTTCTGTACTTTCATAGCTTTTACTCAATCCATTGCAATCGAAGTACCGACACTCGCCGTCAACACAATAACGATTAAATGTCCGACTGTTTTCTTTACCACAAGGTGTTCCGTCAGGCATTTTCCATCCCTGAGTCATATAACCGCCACCTCTTTTATGACACCAAACGAAGCAAGAATGAGAAGCTAAATAACAATAATGAATGAGAAGTTAAATCACAATATTATTAGTTTTTGAAGTTTTCAATCATAATTTAATTTACAATCATAGCTGGGATATTGAGTCCCCCTTTGCTCCAAATTATTATTACGCTGTGCGGCTGCCCTACAAGTGTCACTTATGTATTCTTCAACAGAAATTGTTCGATAAGAATAAGAACTGCATATCTGTAACAAAAACATTTGTTTCAAAATATTTTAATTTTATAATTAATTCGTAAACATTGAGGTTTGAACAGAAAAAATAAGATCCACTCTTGTTATTAAAAAAAGAAAAAGTTTTTAAGGTAATTGTTGTGCACTATATTATACAGTATTAAAACTTTCCTCTAAGAGAGTAAAACAAACGAAGAAAATTTAATTTTCTTTTTATTGTTATAATTTGGGACGCATAGCATGCATAGCCTGCATAGCCTGCATAGCATGCATAGCATGCATAGCATGTGAAATATGAAATACTGAACAAAAACTAAAACTATTGTACAATGAAATGGAAAATTAATCGAATTTAGTTTTTTTATCGGTTTTCATTATATCATAAGCTATTAAACTATTATATCTCACGTATAATAAATTGATTTCATGAAAGCCTTAATGACTTGAGGCAATGAAAATATAATTATTCAAAAAGTAAGTAATCTCTTTAAATCTAACAAAAAAAACAGTTAATAATGTTAGCACAACAGGTGGGATGAAAAAGATGATATTTGTGTTGGCGCTAACAAGAGATGTTGGTTAGCATTTATTGCTGGAGATTATATTGTTTGTATTGTTTGATAATAATCTTATTTATTTCTAATAAATTTCAATGAAAACTGTAGGCGTCAGAGCTGTCTAAAAGATACCTGACTAGCATCACATAATTTGACTCTTTTATCACTTCCATCACACTCTTTGCCCCCATTATAAGGCATTGGATTTTCACATTTTCTGGTAGAAGTCGTAACTCCCATAGGGTTTTGATTTGCACGAGTGACACATTCAGAAGTACATGCACTGTATGCGGACCAATCAGTCCATCCGCCGTCAGTTTGCTTATTTGAATGTTCACTCAACGAAACGACCGGTTGATATACTGATGATTGTGCGGGTACGTCTTGTGAGACGCAACGACCCTCACGACACCACTAATTTAATTAATACATTGAATTAAATATTTAAAAGCCAAGCCCTAAATGCATGATTATCGTTACCCGTCTATGACCGCAATTTGTTCCCTCAAGCGCTGGATGTGCGTGATATGCAATTGCGTTACGACCGGAACCAGTATCACAACGAACTAAACGGCACACATCTTCTAATGATTGTAACGATGAATGCCTTGCGTCTGATCCGAATCGAAGCGCACACTGTTGGTCAGCATTAAACCTCTGACCGGGAAGTTTATCGTGTGATATAAATTGATTGATTATATTGATGTGAGAACTCGGGCTTATTATGCAGTTGGCCTGACTCGTTTTTATGAATTTATTTAAATAATCCCGACTACACGAAGACCAGGTCGTCTTTCCAGCACCTAAAGTGGGCGACATTACAAAGTTGTCGTGATTGCAGAGATTGCCGTCTTGGCTGCCGTCGTGTTCCATTCCTAAGCTATGATTTATTGATTTATTGCATAAGTCTTTGTCAGTTTGCAAAATGCTATTAATTCTTTACCTGTGACCTGAATAGTAATGAAATTTATTAGTTTTTTTAGGATCTGTATTAACTTTTTTTTCTTATTTACCCATTTCGTGTCCGGCAACTAATACTGTCTGCAAATTAAGGAAAACTCGCTTAACTTAAAGGCTTTAAAGTGTAAGATATATAATTCAAAGCAAACTAAACTCATTTTTCATTTAAATACAATACAAAACTGAATCGAATTCGTGATAATCGATTGATGCTTTCAAAGCATGACTGAAGCAATTACCTGAAAACTAGTTCCCTCAGAAATAGTGCAACTATTGAGAGAATTGCACATTCCGCTGACTGGAGCCAAGCCCACAACGTGTCGTTTCTTGCGTCCGAGTCCATCAACCACATACATATTGATACTGATATGAAATATATGTGATTTGAAAGTCAATTATTTGTTCATCGATAGCATCATTAAATTTTTAATCTTCAATAATTAAATGGCATAATAACCCTGATAGGAGCAGTGCATGGTCCCAACGTGGTGTTAGCCCACGATTGTGAAGGCGTTTCTTATGCTGCCAAACACAAAAGTTTGTCAAATATGTGTCAATGTTATCAGATGATGCCAGATCCTAAATGATCAAGTTTAACAGTTAACAACTGTATCAAACATCAACAATTCTGGGCCAACAGATTTACTTTTTAACTTGCTCTCAAATATTCTATTGACTGATGACAAGGAAAACTTGTCGTGACTTAGATATGAATTTAACAATGAAAAAATTTAGTTCGCATTTAATAAATATTTCAAACTTTTCTAAATCAAATCAATACTAAATTCTCAGGTTTTTGCAATGATAGCTCGTTGATGTCAGAAAATGATAATGTTTTTGGCAGTTTGATTATAACTTACATACCGGTACTTATAAGAAAACTTAATTAACAAGACCTGAATTCTCTAAAGTATTATTTTAAATCATTTTTTAATCTCATATAAGTCTGTTCTGAATTAATTAGATTAATGAGAGGTTTAATTCATATAATTTTCTGAATTTTAACTGTAATAATAAAAGCCAAGCCTACTCTGGGTTGCTGTTTGAGTATATCCATGAGGACAACGGAAATGTCAACAGGTCTTCCTAACGATGGCTGTTTGAATAATAGCTGGACTGCATTCATAATAGTTAAAACATAGGTCACTATTTGTTGTTCAGTATCCGCTGGAAAGGTTCGCCGCATTAAAGTGTAAAGCGTTTCATCAATGAATACAGCAGTTTCTACAGTTATATTTATATCATCCTCTGCTTCATTTTCTGCGGAACGGCGATTACGATTATATGTTTTGTTGAGCTCATTGAGGCTATAATTATCAGGTGATTCATTGCTGAGCGAGATGTGCTTTCCTAATAGATAACAGCAAACAATTAAATTACAGCTTTATTTAGTTCATACTTTTTCGTGATCATCAAATATTAGACTTAAAAAGATTATCTCTAATCTTATATGTTTGATAAATGCTTACTTTCATGAGGACAATGATATTCATCCAGACTTTCTTTTTTGAGTATAATATGAGGATGTGAGTGACTCCTATTGCTTATTAAGTTGGAACGGCTAATAACACTTTGTGGTAATGGATTGATGACATATATTGCTGATGCGGTCTCGATTACACCTCTCTGTGAAAAGAAAGAGCGTCAACCCTAATAATTATAGGTTTTATAAAACTTCAAGTTTCCAACTTAATTACCACTTAATCCAATTAATTACAGTTATAACAGTTATAACACTTATCATTTTAATTCTCAAGACATATACTTTTTATTACTGTAAATTTTCTAATCTAATTATGTAAATTAATTTAAATAATTCTCAAAGATTCTGATAAACTAACCATTCCTTCACACATAGAAATAGCAGCTGAGCTATTAGGATGGGAACTGGAATAGCCGTGGTAATAACAATTAGATCCAACTTGAACTTCATTGTCAGCTACGTCTTTGTCCATCATTTCTTCTCTAATAGTGAATGTTGGAGATAACAGTCGATAATTTCTTCTGAGCCTCAATTTAAAAAGCTCTCCAAAAGCTCTGAAGTTCACATTAATTCTATGTGGCAATGATTTATTAGACTTAGTTGTATTACTTGCTGAGCGAATTTTTCTTGACTTCCCAATAGTATATTTATAAACACTATTAGGCTCTACCACTTCATATTTTGGTACTTTGAGAGTGAGAAAAAATTATTTTAATTGCATGTAATCTTTGATAAACTTTATCTCCTTTTAAACAATGTTTAAATTTTTGTACCTCTCTTCTCATGACCGAGTAATAGCAGTCTCTCTGACTCCGATAAATAATGATGAAGTGCTGGCATTGATAAATCTTTTTCGTAATTTTCATTCATCTGGTAATACAATTAAAATTTCATTTATTTAAAGAAAATTACAATAGAAAGAAAGATTTTATCGATTTTATAAAATTTTGTTGCGTTTATAAATTGCACATTATTTCCAAAATTAACTCTCAATTATTCTATTTTTTCACCAAAAAGGCTCTGACCGAAAGGGAAAAGCCAAGCCTTGTTTTACTTATTAAAATGGTATATTGTTTATTCAGTTATTTATAAAATTTAATCAAAAGCTTTTGGTTTAGATAACAATCTTGAGGATGATTATCATCTAAAGGCATACTTAATGGTAATTAATTCTTATTTTTTTAAAAATAAATGCTTTCATTATTTATCAAAATTAAACCATCAATTTCTCTATTAATCATTTCACTTAATATGAAAATTAAATTTTTAGAGCTAAAGGTAATTTGGATTTTCGATATTCATAAACCATAAGGAACTAATCATAAATTCTTTATATTTATTTGTTATAAGAGTACACCTTTATATACATGTCAAATATGATGTATAATTCGATGAAAGTACTAATTCATAAAATTTGATCCGCTATTTAATTAAATACAGAAATCTTTATAACCTCTAATTTATGGCAATAAAGAGATCTCATTTCTCTATAAGATATAATTTAAAGGAAAACTATTCGTGACTGGAATCATAACCCACCCTAAGTTTGATTCAAAATAAAACTAAATCATAAGTTAATCTAATTTATTAAATTAAAACATATTAGAATGAATTAATAGAAACTTTTTCACTTTCACCCATTTGGTCAGATACTGAGTGACCCGATTACATGACTAATAAAGTTTTAAAATTATATACTAAAAAACTACCCATTAATTAGATCTCTTAAGTGAGAAATTAAATTATTTATGAATTAATTAAAGGCGTGGAAACATAATTTTCGTGATTTGGAAAGTGATCTAATGATCTCATAAAAGAAATATGAATTCGCTGATTGTGTGCAAGACTTGAGACTTGTCTATATGTATGGCTTTCAAAGTCAAGGATCTCTTGAAGGATCTTTTTGACAATTAGTCTGCAAAAGTCAATACAAAAAGAAGACATCTGTTCAGACTTTATTTAAACACTAATTGATAAACAAACTATTTGTTGGCAGACATGCCATAATTTTTTTGAGATAAACCAATAAACCTTAGGGTTAGAGCACTTATGCCTGTTCAGAGTCGATGACTCTCACCGACATTTTAATTATTTTTGGTGAAGGTTAACAATAACTACCGCTTGGACTCGAACAATACAATTATATTTATAATTTCAATTTTTCCAAAAATTGGTATAATAGCCGACGCAGTGCAACAATAAGAGCACTTTGATAATGATAATGATATGTTATTCTTTTTAATTATGCTAATAGACAAGTAAATGCTCCAACGCATTGACCCGAAAATTTTATTATATAAAAGATCAGGTCTTCCAGTTACGGATGAAGCTATGATAAAGGAAAAGTGTGCTTTAGGGTGAGATCACTTTTCTATTGAATGCAATTCATGTAAATATTGCTAAAATTTTGTGCATTATTCATAAAATGCGGAAAACATATCATTTTTATGAATACGCTAAAATCGACTTATTTTACAAAAGATTCATTTCATTAAATTTTGATCAATAAGACCTCAGACAGTTCATAAACAATATAAATGAATCCTTTTTAATTTGATTACTGAGGGGGAAAATTATTGGCTATAAGTTATTTTCAACAACTTTGCGAATTTACATACAGTTATCTCTCATCAAATTCATTCATATTATATTTTTAATTTAAATCTTTCTGCATGTAATGCGATTTGAAAATCATTTTTCCATTAGCTATAATCTGTATTCAAAGATGTATTCAAAGGCTTAACTTTGGTTCAATCAAAGCAGTCAAACAAAAGTAAATTGAAAATACACTTAAAATAACTTTCTTTTATAACTGTATTGCAAGCTAAAGAGGTGTTACTGAACTTTTTAAGCTATAGTTTTAAGGTTAATGGACATAACAATACAATAAAACTTTTAAGCTTTTAGAAGCTCCTCAAATGCTTCTCAAACAATTGATTAATAAAATACTCAATGAAATAATGGAATCAAATTTGAGAGATTAATATTTATAATAAGAAAAGCAAAATTATATACTGACAATTATTTTGAACTCAAATATTTAATTATTATGACAGTTAAATTTGGTTTAAAAATTAGTTCTTTAGGTTAACATGAACTTTCTCAATAACCCAGTCCTTTAAGCAACTTATTCACTTCAATTTAATGGTATTGCAAATTAGCAATAAAGCTGCGTATTTGAATCAAATTCTTTAGTTAAGGATAAAAATACTAAAAATAAATTATTTCAATTTGTGGAAGCAGAAGAAAATGAAAAAACAAGTTTGATTCGCACAAATCCTCGCACGAACTCATAAGTAAAGCATTATTTCGCATTCGTTTTATTATAATGAACAAGAAATAAGTAGTTATTGTTTTGGCCTCAATTTTCTAATTACCGCTGAATAACGGGTCAACTCATGCTTTCTCTTTCTTTTTCGACAACAATTAATATTAAACTTTAAAATGTAAATTTAGTACAACTCAGGAGCCGCGCAGTGAGCATAAGAGAGCAAACTTATAAATAGATTCACGAATCTTAAGTTCAGATCAAAGTTCTGCTCTGGTATTGTACTCTTATCAAAGGGTATCATAAAAAAGTTTCTTATCTTAATTATTTAACTTTTTACGAAGATTTTTATCTTACTTGAAAAAACGGCAGTTCATTCTTCTTCTGATAGCAGTGAAACATATGAGAAAAAGCTATCAAAAATAATATTATCAACATTTTGATACTGACATGTATAACAATATAAACTTTTCAATTTATTACACAAATAATGCACTTATTTTCAATTGAGCGGTAAAACACTTTAAGCCAACACACAGATGACCACAAAAATAAATTAATAAAAACTTTTAACTAAGCTTAAAAAAGTTTTGAAT
>JAQGCH010003520.1:0-10456 GCA_034699485.1 Nanhermannia elegantula
GAAGAAGTTCTTATTGAAAATACATTATATATAAATACATACAGAACTACATAACGTATTTACAATGGAGGCTTTTTCTCCCTCTGGCGCTTTACTGCATGGACGGATCGAGTTGGTCCAAGCAGAAAAGTTGTAGCACTCGATGAGATCTTTCTATTGATATATCAATCACGATGGGGTCCATTCGTGGGAGGTGCCCTATGGATATATATCTATTTATTAATAATTAATGAAAACCAATTGCATAAACAACATTTCAATAAAACATATATTTTTAAACTATTGATAGTATCGATATCATAACGGCTTAACATGAATAGTGCTATTGATAGTTTTATTTTGAATATCGCGCAATTGCAAGGTTAGGTAATTAAATAATGTAACTAAAATAATCATATTATATGACAAATTTCATGTGTCTTATTTCTCAATAAATTAACAACTGTAAAGTCATGGGTTTGGACCAGGTGTCCAGGATTTAGGTTATTTTCAAAAAATACAGTGATTGGTTTCCCCTTTGTGTTTTTCTAACTATAAAAATTTTATAAAAAAATATGATTTGGTCTCCCCTTTGATTTTATAATTTGTCCAGGAATGAGTTTAACAAAAACTGGTGACCCTGGTTTGAACTATTAGAAGCCAATTTTGATTATAGTTTAAATGTACCTGTAATACGCTTAAAGTTAATTTCAGATCAGGAACCATATTAATAAAACTTTTTGTTGAATTTTCAAAAGTTTCATTCTTCTTTTGGATTTTATATTATCTTCTATATCAATCCAAAACTAGAAAATAAAACCAAATTTCTATATCATCTCTTACTACAAAATCATTTAAGCAAAACACTAATCTGCAGACACTTTGAAGTTAAGATTTTTAGTACCATAATTAGTTCCTTCATATAGTTTTAGATTTTAATTGTTTAAATTAAAAAGAAATATTAGACTTTTTATTCAATTGTTTAAAATATATATTGTTATATATAAAGTCTTTTTAAGGAAGAAAGAAAAAATTTACAGAAAAATCTAGCCATCTGCCTACAGATCGTGAAAAGTTTTGCATAAAGCTCTTTTTAATTGTAGTTATTGCAAGTTTAAATGCTATTTTATATGGACCTGGAAGTCGTAATAGATATTCGTGTGGACCACATAAATGATCTTCATTGGCATATTGTTGAAACACAAGATATTTATTGCCTCCAACACAAATCAATTTGACACAATCGATGCCTAATAAATAGTTTCGATCATATGCTTTTTGTATTATAAGTCTATCATATTTATTGCAATGTGGTATCATATCTTGAATCCAATTTTCGCCCAGATGCTCTTTATGCATTACTTCACTTGATACTAATATATTATATAAACCATAACGTATAGCTATTTTGATATTTTGAGGCCTCTCTGAAATATATAGATATTTATGTATATAGCACGAGACTTCGATACCAAAAAGATCACTCAATTGTCTATTAATTCTCATTTCCAATATAAGAAAACTATCATAAAAAATATTATTCATTACTTTATTAACAATATCTAAAACATTTTCCTTAAAAGGAGTAAAAAGTTCATCACAAAAACATATCAATGAATTATTTGTGTTAATTAGATTTTCGGTTATATTGAAGTAAACGAACTTAGGTGAAAATTTATTACTCGAATTTTCAATTAAGATGTGCTCGAATTCGTACCAAAAGACGTCTAATCGACCTAATCTCATAAATGAATACCAATTCATGTTTGTTATTTTGCATAGTTCTTTGCGAAAAACTTCATAGTTTTTATGTGTATTAAATACGCCATTCATAATAGGAATTATTGTTTGAGGTGTATTTAGGTTTAGCTTAAGTTTATATTTATATTCATTAGCGGATCCAATATTATATCCGGCAAATTGTTTGAACTCCGCATTATTTAGAGTTTTATTAAACAAAAAATAATTAGTAAACTCTTGGATTTGAGGCTTACATCCCGATTTTTCCAGCTCATGTACCATTCGCCTTATATCATAATTATATATGTGGTTATTTCTCTCAATTATTGAATTTAAAAAGTTATTCAAAATAAAATCACAACTAAATCTGTGTTCGATTATTACGTTATTAACAACTGATAACGTCTCCAAATTATGCAACAAATGTTTTATTTTATTTTTTGGATTAGTATAATCTAATACTGATTCTGAATCTTGGACTATAACTAACCCTTCATGCAATTCGTGTATCTTTTTAAAAGTTTTTAACAAATTGTCTTTAATGATGTTCTTGTTGTTAATGCAAAATAACTGCTCCATAATAATAGCGATACTATACATATCAACAGTTGTGTCATATTTTTCTGTTTTATTTACTTCTGGCGCTATATACCCAGGAGTTCCTTGTCTTTTAGTGTGAGTTACAGCCTTATTCTCAGCTTGAATATCACTTTTATTAGATTCCAATCCATGAATAGTTGCTAAACCAAAATCAGTTATTTTAACAAAATTATTATTAATTCCATTATTTGTTATTAATATATTATTCGGATTTAAGTCTCTGTGAATTATTGGAGGATCTCTTGTATGTAAATAATTAACTCCTTCTAATATCTGTTTAAACAATTCATGCGATATATATAAACCAATGTATGAAATACCTATTTCTTTACTTTGATTTAATGAGGTATTCATTTCTTTCATAGCGTCATATAATGTGAAGTGACATAATTCCATCTGTATATAAAGTATAGGAGCTAAACGTATACAACTTTCTTCATGATAATCATCACTATCGTTAGTAGAATCCTTGTTACTGATGGATTTATTAATGTCTAGCAGTTCATTTTGAATCCAAGCTGTTTTATAATCGATAATGTAGTCGTGTTTTAGCTTTGATAAATATATTATTTCTCGCCTCATTTTTTCGGTTTTACTTGTTATTTCACTTGTTGTTTCATAGCTTGCGACTAAAATTATAATAAATTATAAATTGATTGTCTGTGTGAAACATGAAGTCTGAGAAAGTAATCCATCGATTAATGTTCTCTTTCCTGTTAAGCATATTTGTTTTGCACTAAAACCTAACCTAAACTTAACTTTATGAAAGGTTGGTTATTAGTGCAATGCATATGTGATATACAAGAAAGCAACCATAACTCGATGGATTACTTAATTGGTTAAAAGGCAGCTGTAATTAGGCGTCGATTTTCTCACAGCCAAATTAATAAAATTTTAATTAAAAAACAATTTCTTACTTTTGGGATATGTTTTCTTTAAAGCGTATATATTGTTATCTAATAAACTTTTCACTTCAAATACTTTACCAAAACCTCCTGCACCTAATTCTCTAATAATTTCAAAATTACTACTAAAGGCGTTTTGTTCACTTTCAAAACAATTATTATATCCACTAATAATCGTTTCATAAGAGATTTTATTGTCAAAATTTATTTCACTGAACTCGATATCTATTCCCTCAAATCCTTTGTTAATAGCATCACAAAAATTATTATATAATTTGATTTTCTTCGCTTTACTTTGATTCAATTCTAAAATTATTGCACAAAATAGTGATTCAATATATTTTTTTCTGATCGCCATAATATTTAAAATGTCTTTATTTCTTTTCTAAGTAAAATACAACTCAATGATAAAAATATAGCAATAATGATAATTATGATGTATTATCATTAAGGACACAAAACCATAGATACAGAATTGTATGCATTATAGGGTGTGACTCGCAAATTGTATCCCTGGAATACATTCGTGGAAGCTATTTTCAAAGTTTTAAAATCTTTGTCTGCAAAAGCAGGTAGTAAAAATTAAAATAATTTTAAGTTTTTCATTTTAACTTTAATTACAGTTAATTTTTAGCTAAACCTCATTAACATCACTAAAGGAGTTGTCAGGACTTGAATCCAAAGTATATTATATTGTAGTACGTATGCCTATTTAGGATAAACAAGTTAGAATATTAAATTAATTCTATCAGAAAAACACTAACTCGTACTTTCATGAATTTTTTACGATGAGAGATATTAAAGTAATGCATTTAAACATATAGTTTTCATTTGTGTAACTTGTCATTTATCAAAGTTTATAAAATAACCTGGAAATTAGAAACTTGTTTTTCAATGTATTACCAAAGGAGTTTGCACCCAATCTCTTTACATTTTATAAAATCTCATTATCATCCATATAATTGTTAAATGATTGGGTGCATACTCATAGGTAATACATTGAAAAACAAGTTTATAATTTCCAAGTTATTTTATAACCTTTCATAAATGTATTTTATAATGAACAGGTTATTGAGTGCCTTCTTAGATTTTATTTATAAATTTACAAAATAAGCATTAAAATTCAAATTAAGTAGTTTAATTTAAATTTACATAATTGAGTTTTTTTAATGCAGAACACATAATGTGATTCATGTTTTTCTCTCAAATTATGATAAATTTATAATCTCTTTTATAAAATTTATAATTAATATATTTATTTATGAATTTCAATAGTCACGTTTTTCATTTAATTTCCTTTTAAATTTTATCTTTTATAATATAAGCATGCAATTCCCGTTACTCGGCATTTTATGAATTAATTATAAGCAGTGTTACGAGAGATCACCAATGTATCAGTCTTGACAGAGATTATTCTCATAAAACCGAGTCGCACTCAGCAGTAAACCTTTCATATGCATATGCTTAAAGGGCATGAAAAAATGACAAAATAAGCAATTAATAAGCATAAAATTTTCACCTTTATTTATTTGTAGACGAGAAATTTTTGAAAAATTCTTCACAAATGAATATGGTCGATAAACAAAGTAGAGAAGTAGAAATAAATTTTTCAAATATTCCAACAAAAAATGAACAAAACGTGAATAAGGAGATTAAAAGAAAAATAGCCACTCCTTTGGAAAATAAGTTTAAAAAGAGAAAAATAACATCTTATGAAATTAAATTTAAATCTCAAATATTTCTTTAAGGATTTACAATTTGCGGCCAAAATAGTGTGTAAGGAAACAGTTAAATGTTTATTAAAATATTTATCTAAAAATCCAAAGTTTATTCTTGCACTCAAAGAAATTATAAATAAAATTTTTAATAGTGAGCTTATTGTTGATAATGAAAGAAAGGAAAAACTTAGAAAATATAAAAATATTTTGTATACAATTATATAACCCCTGATCATGACTGTGTACGTACTTTATGGACAAGCTTTTAGTTATTCAATACTTTTCTCAATAATAGGTGTATTCAAAGCAGAACTAAATTCAGTTTTATTTAACATTTCTATTAAATAACAATTTAATAAAACTGGTCTCAAATGAAATTCCCGGACAGTATACTTATATTTTAAAGCGATAACAATTATTCGCATCCATAAGTTGACGGATCACTTCCGGTTCCGAACAATCCATAATTAATAGCTCTAAGCATAGGATAGTTAACAGTACAGCACTTCTTTTGCCAGTCGTCTTGAGTTATTTCCCATATAATAATACCTCCAAAGCCATTATCCTTAACCCACTTGCTTTTTCTGAAAATAATTTAATATAAGAAATTATTTTATACCGTTTTGTATATAAATACAAGTTATTACATATTGTATAATACAATATGTATTACAAAAATAATTGTTAATTTCCAGAGTTTAACGCATTTTGTACTCAGCAGTAAAAGATTATATTAAATATAACCTCTGATATGCATTATCAGTGAGTTTTTTAATTGAAATTATTTGTCTGTAAAGTAATATCCGGTAATAGAGTAAATAAATCTTTAATATAAATATGTCAGTGTATAGTATTAATTGTTATGAGTCTTATTTAGTGTTGTATCAGTTCCAGGAACTCGAACTGGAACTCAAACTAAATTTTTTCAGGAGCTGGAACTGGAACTCAAATTAAATTTAGAAACTGATACAATAGTAGTCTTAATGTTATAATTTATAATCAATTAAATGTTTGCTTACTCTCTATATTAACGATAAAGACAATTAATATTTTTTTTACTAAACTTCATTGATATGTCAGTCTTTCTATAATAATAAATCTACAGAAAACCACTTTATAACTGTTGATCTACAGTATGTGCCAAAAATAAATATCGCTATTTATAACGAGGTTTTACTGTATTTACTATAAGTCTAACTTCAAAGCAAAATTCGGTAAATTTTCACACAAAAAATGCGTTAAACTCTAGCCTTTCATTACTCAAAAGCTTGTTTAGGGTCATCGTAACCAACCCATTGGTTACCCCCATAAGCAATAGGGTCGTGACCATCATCGGGTGTCTCTTTATGCCAGCCCTCCTTTTTTACTTTTTCGCATATTTCCCAATAGAAAGCATTGTCCCCTTCATTGCTGGGAAACTTGCCCTCACCAGTAATCGGAGCACCGATTTTGGTATTGTTCGGGTCTTTCAATGTGAAACTGTGTCCATAGAAGGGAACGCCCATTAAAAGCTTCTCTTTAGGTATTCCCTTATTATTGAAGTATTTGAGGACATCGATACACATCTGATACTTGGAGTGATGGCCTGTCATGTGCTCCCACGTACCGGCGGCGTCATAGGTCATGACATTGATGTAATCTAAATAACTATTAAATAGAAAATAACAGTTAATGATTAGTTTTTTATGTAAACTTTTTTATGTGTACACTGCAAACCTGCCCAACGCCTGCATATCGTATGAGTGGTCGGCAACATAACCACCGCCAACAACTGCTGCCGAAAGTGATGGTTTTGGAGATAATTTATCGAATTCAGCCTTAAGTTCCTGTAATTAATGTTTAGTCAAACATAAGATACTTTGATAATCAAAAAATTTCTAAATATATACACATATTGTTAGGTATTCGTGAAATAGTGTCGTATAACTTAAATATTTATCATAAATATACAGTACACTCTCGTTATAAGCAACCCCTCAAATGCAAAGCAAATCAGTCCCCTTTAACGAGAGTTGATTATATCGAGAGTTTTTAACATTAGGGGTGATGCTCATAGTACGTACGCAGTTTCGGGCTGTTTTCAGACTCACTCCCCCTCCTTGTTAGCGTACGTGACTATGTTATCTCTATAGACGCGTACGCATTTTAAAAATTAGTTTCACCACTCCCTCCTCCCCTCCCCCATGACTGCGTACGTACTATGTGTATCACCACTTACATAAAATGTTTTACACAGAAGATAAGTACCTGAAGAAAAAGACCAAAGTTGGCCTTATCTGTTTTGGGACCTTTGTTACAGTCTCCGCCCCAACACACCGGATATTCCCAATCGAGATCCAAACCATCGAAACCATGTTTATGCATATACTGAACAGTATTGTTAATGAAAGTCTCCCTTTTCTCTGGACTGGTAATCATTGCTGAATATTTAGCATCCTTTTCACCGCCACCGCCCAGGGATAGGATTAATTTCAAGTTTGAATTCTTTTGCTTAAGAGCGTTGAGTCTCTTATAGACGGCGTCCTGTGGCGAACCATCAGAGTCTTTGGGAACTTCATTCTTTTCATCGAGAAGATGAAACGCATAATGAATATGAGTACAGAGAGTCGCGTCTATGGCTTCAGGCGAGTGATTATATGGAGCTTTTTTACTCAAACGCCAATTAGGCCAATAACACACTACTCTCTGTTCCGCAGCTGACAAAAGGCTTATTTGAAAGCATATAAAACTCAACAGAAATTGTAATTTCATTATATTTGAGATATTGTAATAAATTAGTTCGTATTCTTATGTGTTATTAATAATAGAGTTAATTTATATCCTTATATATTATTTTATTTTTATCATATTTGATGCGAATTAAGCATATTTTTTAGAAAAACAAAATATGTTGCGTTGGATAACCTTATTATTGAATTGTGAAATATAATATCTATATATAATATACTGTACATGTTTTTCTCAAAGGACATAAAATTTTAATCATTTTTAGGTACAATAGGTTCAAATAAAAACTGAAAAATAATTTCACTAACTGTTAGTGAAATATCCTATTTATTCTTTATATGACTGATTATAGAAGTTTTAGTAAAATAACTTTATTAAAAAGTTTAAAATCAATACTTCAATAAAAAAATTTCTCTCTATTAAATAGAGTTTAAAACTAAATGACTTATTAAACCCATGACTTTCAACTATTTTACTTTCCTATAATGACTCTGAAAAGCAGGCATTTTAGCCCTTTTCAGTTTTCATTTGCAGCTATTGTACATACATTGAAAGCTCGATGTAACGAACCGTCAAGGGGTAAAAATTTTGTCTGTTAAATCGAGTGTTCGTTATATCGAATGGATTTTAGCTTAATTTTATAACCGAACGGGATTCCGGGCATTACTGAATTTAATAGCTGAGACTTAAGATATATACTTTCATGTATAGCACATAAAAAGTTTTTATTTTAATTAACTGTACAATATTTGACTGATAAGAGTAAAAGTGACTGTTTTTATCAATTCAATCAGTCAATCAAATAGTATTAATCAGAGTTTATCAATAAAAATGAGCTAAAATTAATAATTTATGTCATCTTTATTTTAAACTACTGTAATCAGTGACTGTAACCACTGTTTTTTGAACGATTAAATGCAAACAAAACTGAAAGCATGCTTTTTGAACTATTGTATTGTTTTGATTTTTATAAATTGCTATCGAACTTATAATCACTTAAGTTCTTTAGATTCTCAGACTTTAATATAGAAAAGCATTTTGTACACGTCTTTCAACAAAAATCCGCCACCCCTGGTATTGGGCTTACTCCTCCTTATTCGTTAATACATAAGGGGGAGTAAGCCCAATACTAGAGGTGCCGGATTTTTGAGAGACATGTACGTTATACCGGTTATAACGAGATGTTCGTTACTTCGAAGTTCGTTATATCGAGCTTTTACTGTATAACTTTCATTAATCACTGTAATCAATGTTTTTTAAATATCTTATCAATTTGTATATTAACATTAGTAGTGAGACCCCCGAGAAGACAATTCAGGAGACGGTATGATTATAAGCTTGATTGCGACAGAATACTTTATAGCAGTAGAAAACATAATTAATATCACTGGCTTTCTCCTAATCTTATGCTTGGGCTACAAATAGTGTTGCCAACATGAACAACACAATTCCTTGATAATATTGTATATTTACAGAAAACTAGATTTTCTTTAATAAAACTTTATTTTTTGAATTTTTTTCCTGGAGTTTTTCTTATTAAGGAAAGATTCCAATCTGGAGAAAGACCCTAATTCCTTGAGAATCAAGGTAGTTCCTGTAGTATTGGCAACACTAGCTACAAATACAGTTATTATATTATATGGAAAGATAATACTCTATATGTAAACTTTATCATAATAATGCTTAATCTACTACATTCACATCCGGTGCCATCTTTTGTACTTTTACAGTATAATCTATATATAATCATGAAGTGAAGCCTCGTTATAACCAGTCTGTAACCAGTGATGCTCAATATCAGTGCCGTAACCAGTATTCTCTGCTTGGGGGGGGACTAACCATAGCAAAGCCCCAAAATATAGTGATTTTTAAAAATTTATACAGACCTACACTTAACTTTTCAAAAATCTTTGGGGGGGGGGGCTATAGCCCCAGTAGCCCAAAAGGTAGTTACGGCAGTGCTCAATACTAAAGTGTTTGGGTGTATCAAATGTATTACGTATTTTATAAATACTCAAAAAACTTTTATATTCATTTTCAAATTCAAAAATTTCAAAAATTTCAAAATTTCAGTATTTATTGGGCTTCGCATTACAGTATTTTCAAAAAATTTGCTTAAAATATAAACCAAATCTAAAACTAGACTTCGTATGAGGTTTAAGCTTAAGTATTTTTATTTTTAGGCATTAAGTGAGTAGTAAAAAATGTGCTCGTGGTCCTGACTGTCTAGCCCGCGCCTCAAGACGCGTACCTCTAGACACGGATTTTGTATTAGTATCAAATTTCATTGTATTTGAATAGAACAGTCAAAATTTGCTTAAAAACATGTATGCAATTGTGTGTAAAATACTCGTTTAAAAATTTTATTAAAAGTTTTGAGAAAAAAATTTTTTTTCACTTCAAGCATACTTTTGTTATAAAGCGAGAAAGCGTTTTGTTCAATAAGTCATATGCCGTAAAGTAACAAACATATATGTAGAGCAATATATACATATATATGGAGAGACCTTAACACTATGATATCCTTTACGCAAATGATGAAAAAAATGATTAGGGCTTAAATATGTATTTAAACAAAATTATAAGTTTGTGTATATTTTTAATTGTAAAGTTATTAAAACAATTAATTTAATTTACTTTGATTAAGAACAAAATAATATGGTCTTTGAATTGAAGGCTAAAACTGTAGTTATTTGTTGAATCTCTATTTAAAATAAGGTTTTGCTTTGCTATAATATTTGAAGCATTAGTGGTAATTCATTTGTTACAACAAAAATATTTATTTGC
>JAQGCH010003521.1:0-10455 GCA_034699485.1 Nanhermannia elegantula
CTCTCTCTCTCTCTCTCTCTCTCTCTCTCTCTCTCTCTCTCTCTCTCTCTCTCTCTTGTGCTAGGAGAAAATAAAAAAAGTCCTAGCTGAAGCTATTATAGCGAGTGTTTATTTGAGACCCAAGTCAGAATTTCATGTTATAAATGAATTGTTATTTAAAAAATACTCTAGTTCACAAAAAGCATTTAATATCGAGGTTCCATGCCTAATTTTATTAAAACTGAGTAATGATTGTTTATTATTAAAGTATGCAATTTTGTTTAAATAAAACCATTGCTTCAAAAAGTTATATGTACTATTAGAAGCTTGCTTAACTTCAAGCGTTTACCATCAATGGAATCAGATTTTAACAATAATTTTTCAAAACTTTTAATTATTACATAATTGTTTAATTAGTGGAAAAAAGTAACAATTTTATAAATGCCTTAATTAAAAGCGTAATTTTTGCAAACTCTATTACACCTAACCCCATATTTTGAGCCTTAGTTACATTAAGGTTTGACCCCTACTCACCCTAAAATTAGATTGAGTCGGGTTATTGAGGCGAGAAATATAAGAACCTTGTACTCAGGGTTACCACCTGTTCTGTTTTCACCCGAACTGTTTGGTTTAAGAGGATTTTGTTCGAGTGACGGACAAGAGGTCCATCCGAAAAATAGAATGTCCGGTTTTGCTCTAAAAATGAGCAAAACCTGTATTTATATTTTGTACCTATGATAAAATTTTAATTCATAAGTCATTTCAATTCGTAAATATTATGATCATCTCATGTCAATGCTATCATTGAGTTTGATTAACAAACAATCTTAAGGCAGAATTTGGGTAAAAACTAATTTTGATTTAATTTGTTATCAATTTCACATTTTAAAAAAATAATGAACAAATTATTAAGTCTGCAAAATCTAACATTAAATATGTACTGAAATTCAACAAATAATTAGATTTTAGAGTAGAATCAAATAAAAAATTGTTGGAAAAAATGAAAGGGTCCCCCCATTAAGCATTTTTGTTCGGTCCGTCCCCGGCGAAAGGTTGAAAGCCTGCTTGTACTATACCTAAACAACATCCCCTCCGTAAAGCTCAAATGTTGACATTGTTTTTCGTGAACTGTCAAAAAAATCAATTTTTCAATTTATTCATACTAAACATTTAAAATACGTTTTAATGACTAAACATTATTTTTAAATCTTTTACAAACAATATTTTACATGAATTACGTCAAAAATTAGTTTCAAAAAATCATATTTTTCACAAAAATTTTAATATCTTAGAAAGAATTGAGTTTTCTAATAGTTATTGCTAATTATAAGCGTTAGATATTTTGGTTATCGAATAAACTGTTGGAACTACTCATACACCATATTTTGTTCCCAAAGATCCAAAAATGCTGGGAATTATTTACAAAAAAGTGCAATTAATAAAAAAAATTTCCGATCTATCAAATTCACTATTATTTAACTTTTATTAAATCAATCAATAGAAGACACTTTTAAAAAGAAAAGTTGGTTCAGATTTGAGAATTTGAGTAGTTTTTGAATTTTATTCTAAAAATATTTTTGAACATAAAAATGATTGATAAATATAGTATTGATATGGTTTATATATTAAAATACAACGTGTCTTCCATTAGCGCGAGCTGGCAGTGACACTACAAGATAATTCATTTTCTAAGAAATATGTCACCGAAATATGTTTAGAAACTGTATTTAAAATGAAATTTCTTGAGAATGGAATAACCGATTTTAATGGAATCTTGAAATACTTATGGATGACCTTTTACATTAGTTTTCAAATTTTTAAGTAAATTGATCCAAAAATTCGAGTCTTAAAGCCGATAAAAGAGAAATTTGATGCGAAATAAGTTTAGAATATTTATGGTTTAGAGTTTTAGCTCAAATTACAACAATAATTTGAATAAATTGAAAAATTGATTTTTTTGACAGCTCACGAAAAACAATGTCAACATTTCAGCTTTACGGGGGGGATGTTGTTTAGGTATGGCTTGTACTGTATGTATTCGAACCTTATTTCAAGCATACATTGACGTGACGTTCACATCCACATGTAGTCTACTCCACGTTTGAATGAATCATATTTAATAATTCCATAGAATTATTAAAATTTTCAATTTAAGTACCAAAATGTTTACATATAAAATAATGCGTCACTGGAAATGTGTTTATCAATCGCTTCTCAGAATCTGTACTAACTAAGTATTCCTGTATTGCATAGTTTTAAGTTCACATAAAATAATATTAAATAAAACTTTATTTTAAAATAGATTTTGATTAATATAATTAATTTAAATATGACAATAATGTAATACACAATTATAGAATAATATTTATTATTTGTATGAGAAGACACAGATTCGACCATATTTTTACAACTTGTCGGTGCGCACGAATAAACTGGGACTCATTTTAAAAATAAAAGTTACAATTTGTACAGGGGTTCCAATGTTAGGTTATTTTAAATTTAAAATTGAAGTGTATTCTATGTGTACAGAATATCAATATATGACATATGAGTTTACGCATATTTTTTTGTCAAACAATTTTAAACAGTTTTATTTGTGAACATTTCAATTAAACTTACAATTATATAGAATTATAAAATATTATTCTTATTTATATTCAAAATAAAGTAAATAGTTTTTCAATAAATATTAGTAAATATTATTAAAAATATTAGAAAATTTGAATTTCAAGATTTCTAGAATTTTATGAAATTATAACTTGTAATTAATGTTCACAAATATTAAATAATTTATGGCATTATTTAATATTTTCAATGTAAAGCAAATACAATGTTTATAAACATTTCAATCAATTTTATGGAATATTTTTACATTCTATTGAATCGTAAAATATGATTCATCTCCACCTGTAATAAAAAACATATGGAATCAGTGGTAAACGTATGAAATTATTTGGAAATAATGATTACGTCAATGTATGCCTGAGAATAATGTATAAATTCCGGACTAATTCTAATGCAATTCATTAATATTTTGTTAATAATTAAGAGAATTATTGCAAAACAGAATCTCTAACTATTGAATGTCTGAAATGAAAAAATTATTAATACAAATATGCGTTATATATGCGTTCGTTTTACACATTGGAGCTGACTCTCAAAATACTGCTATCGCAAGAGGTACTGTATCAATACGTGTTCAGTTATATTTATATTAAATTTAATTGCATTACATTTTAGAAAATTGTCTAAATTCTTGAATTTTAATATTGAAAGCCAATGAAATTATGTATTTATAAAAAATACATTTGAATTATAAATATAAGTACAGTATTATTGATATAAATTTGTATTCACTAGAAAAGAGACAGTCCTGTCCCTCTGGAACAACTTTGACAACAGTAACAGTCACTGAATCACTAACCTGTACTTCTGGAGTGAATTTGAATTCGGTTTATACTTACACAGAATGTTTGAGCTGTTTAAGTGCCACCGCAAGTATTTACACTCAAACATATTCCGGTTCAGATGGAGTGAATAGAACTACTCAAGTTTGCACCCTTTCCGTAAAAGTTCCGCGTAAGTACTTTTGAAATTTTATTGATAAGCAAGTGGTCCGTAGAGTGAAAAATTTGGGAACTATTGTCCTATAAGACTACTTATTATTAAGGTATACATATAACAAAGTAGTCTAAAATGAAATACCAATTAACCTTTAAATGTAAATCAAAATTAACAATTAAAGTAATTACACACTTTCATAAAAGCGAAAAAGTTGGGTTCAACAGATAATTTTCTTTCGTTAGTTCTTAATTTATTTACATATTATTTGAATTTGAGTGCACTCAATAAAGTTTATAACATATAAGTGCCTGCACATCAAAAACGTATACAATAATGAGTTTTATATTTTGAACACAGTTTTGATTTAAAATAAATTCACAAAATATGGGCATTCTATAAAAAAATTAAATTGCCTTCATTTTGCTTTTATATGTAAAGTTGCACTAGCTACAGTTGGCACTGGAAAATTTGTTGGAAATGGTACGTGTGATATGGCTTTTATTAAATTAATCACAGGTCTAAGTATAAATTCATTGCTTTGTGGTGTACTTGAAATTGGTGTTTCTCAAGCTACCGGATTAGTTACAATGGTATTTAATGAATTTTTTGGGAATATTTTATGCCCCATTACATCTTTGGGAACGTGCACAGGAACCGCTGTTTACAACTATAATCCTCCGCTGCATTAAATTTTTATTGAAACAAACAATTAAATTTCAATTTTATGAAAAATTATTTGTTATAATTTAATTAGAGATCAAATACAATAGACTGTGCCATAAATAAGATTTGATTTCATTTCATTGATAGATATAATGAACGACCAAATGCAAGATAAGTATGTGTGTCACTTGTTTATTATATAGAGTTTATTATATTTCTAAGCATAGCGTATTGTGGTTTATATAACAAAATTAAATCTATGTTATCATTGGTTTATCGCTCTATTTATCGCTTTGTCTCTGTGATTATGCAATAATGTAATTAAAATAATTACAATAGTATTGCGGTATAAACAGTGCTGACTGGACACTGGTTATAAATATGAGATTTGTTTGTCATAGATTTTGTTACATATTATTCAAATTTTGCTTTATTCAAACGTTCAAAAATTTGACACAACATTAACATTTTCATCTCCTATTCAGGAGACCGGTGCTCAAGAGTTAGACATAGTGTTTGTCGAGTAATACTTTTTAATCTAGTATTACTCGATTGCGATGGAGTAAAAGTAAAGTATTGCTTTACATTTGCTTACCTTTTATTGCTCTTATGTCCAAATTTTTACTTTTACTTACTTTTATTGTTGAGCAAGAATTAAATTATATTACTTTTACTTTACTTTTTGATAAAAGTAAAAACTTGTCTTTAAATGATTAGCATAATTGTGAAATCCTAAGTATAAATATTGCCGATTCATACTACATATTCTTCTCAGCTAAATATTGCTGTGAATTACGGCTGATATAGCTTCTCAAGGCTTTACATTTTGTTTAATAACCTTCCATATGCGCCAAATGGCTTTTCTAAAGGTTTCGCTAATACCGATTCGTTTGACATTAACTGTATGGTGTCCTAACTCGCCAGAAAGTATCTTTCTCAGGCGTCCTGATGCAGCTTGTTCGGCCTCGATAGTCCTTACCATTAAGAAGCTATCGGCTTAGTTCCTAATGACCTCCCATATAACTAGCCTTCTGCAAGGATGCACAGAGCGGCGTAATTTATTCTGCTACGCAGTACAGCTTTGAGAGTGATTTGTGAATTTTGCAATCAAATATGGACACTGGAGGATAACCCGTTTAAGAGGTGCGGTTTCGCAATATTACCGTTATTTAGATTACGATTGAGGCTTTCAAACCTCTCTTCCATGTATGACCATGATACACCCGTCTATTTCGTTGAAGTCCCCTACCAGGCGCGGGACTCTATCGGACCTTCCGTTCAGGAGATGTGGCCACTTATCTAATTTAATATGAGCTTCTATGGTAGTGATAATTGAATCCTGGATTGTTAGCTCAATACCTACTATAACATGAACCTACGGCTCATAGCTCTGCCCAATGCTAGACAATACAATCGTTAACAAACATTAAATGACGACGAACTTGTTTAACACAAAAGAACAGCTTCAAAGAGTTTATGAGCTCAGCACTAAATGAAAGAGTATCACCGTTACAATAATTGTTCATCAGCTATACGTTTACTAACAGACAGTTAGAGGAGACCCTACCCAAGCAATCGTTTTCCTGTGAATCATATGAAATTTTTATGAGATTTGCGGAAAACCTTTGAAAACTACTAGAACTCTATGAGAAAATGATGAGAAACTTACTGTAAATTTTTATGTATGAAATAAATATATGTAAAATTTGTGTGAATTTCGAATTCAAACTTTGAAGTATTCAAACCTGTAATAAATATGAACTTTTTATGAAATTTTTTTATATGAAATTAAAATATGTAAAAACTTTTATTCAAAAGTTAAAACTATTTACAAACTCTAAAGACATGAAACAATTGGGTTTACAATTAAAGAATCAATATATTTGTCTTTACCAGAATTTATGAATAAAACAGTTCAATTAATATGATTACATGGAATGCATATTAAATTTTCATCAATTTTTTCAACATTAAAGATATAATGAAATTTGAATTTATTGATTATTAAATTTTTGATTGATTTTAAAATAACTTGATTACAAAAAATATATAATTTAGCATTATTTCAAGAATAGATTTTACTTTAAAAAAACATTCAATTAAAGTATTTTTAGCTTTCATTTTTATATTCGCAGATATCAAACAATCACTAAATTTTCTACTTTTATATTCATCGTTAGATATAATTAATTTCTTAACTATACATTTATTAAAAAATTTATACGATTCTTGATCTACAAGTAACGGAATTTTATTGATTGCTATCCATTGAGAGTCAGATAATTGATTGAAATATGCTTTACCTAAACCTTTAATTTGAGAAAATAAAGTTATGTTTCCGTTCATATTATTGTATAACTTTAACTCTACGGTTGACATTTTATTCTGTAATGCAGTATAATATGACAATTATATAGCTTCAGTTTATTTATATCTTTATAAATATTATTAATACCGTTAACAAAATTGAATAATTCATATTTTGCAGATTTTATATCATAATTAGTGACCCCTTTTTTGTTTAACAATGAAATGGCATAAATAAATTTCGAAAAATGGTTAAAATATTTAGCAACGAGTGTATTTTTGAAAACAAACGAAAAATAATATAATAAAAAAAGTTCATATTCTATTGATTTCCAGTGTTTTGTCATCAAAATTTCGCTGAAATCGATAGAAATAACGGGTCTAATAGACTTCAATCTGGAGTTTAATAAATCAATTTCTGATCGTATTTGATTACCTTCAATTTGATGTATATATTGAGGTTTCTTAAGCTGAACCAGAGATCACCAATCTTTGGATCAGGTTAAGACACAATATATATATATATATATCAAATTGAAGGTAATTAAGAGCTGGTTTCAACGATATTAATCTTAAGCAAATCGCGAAAGCGCTTCAAGAGTTATGAAGTAAAAACCAAAGTCAAAAAATCATTATATTTAATATTAATTATCATTAACTATTAAGTGCTGTAAAACAACCTAATACTCAAAAATATGTTTAATTCAGTGGAATTTTAAGATTTTTTTAAAAAGACTAAAAATGGCTTAAGTAATAGCTTGAATAGGATCGAGGCAGTTTGTACGCTTAAGACTAACACCGCTCCTTTCGTTACTGTGTACGTAATTTATGCATTACATACGTATTCTATGTTCGAACAACTTTGAAAAAATTAGCAATACACTAATTAAAATAAAATCCCAAATTTTGGAAGTCATTTCCTGGGAGCCTATTCCCGGAGTAAGGGATTGTGAATTTTTAACAACTTTATATATGATGTAGTTTTTAAAACTAATATATTTTTAATTACAATAAATTGTAACTTTTTCAAAATCACAATAAGATTACATATTAATATACCTGTATAAAGATATATATATATATATTTAAAATTTAGATATATATTTAATTAAAATAACAAAATAAAAATCTACAAATATCTACAAACCTACAAACTTCATGAACAATATTTTGCTATAAAAATCTTTTATTAATAATAATAAATAATTGATTACTATTTTACTCGTACTAATACTCAAATTTTAGCTTAAGAAACTGCCTATAATATTAAGAATTATTTTATCCTACTTTATATGTTTATCACCTTGTTTTCGAAATAATTTTTATTTATACCAATTTATACTCTATATAAGTAGCATTGCTAACCCTCCTTAAACGGCCTGGACTTTACCGAGTTCTCTATGTCCCGGTTGAAGAAAGGCATGCTTGACATACAAAGGTCCAAGAATAGTGTATGTGGCACTTTTGGTTTGATTGTAGAATTTATTAAAATCTTGCAAATATGAAATAAAATATTGATTTGTAAAACATCAATGATTTAATAAAATGAGTATTTACTAACATAATCTCTTAACAGTACTTCAGCATAAAAAACTTTAAAAATGACTCGAAATGAATTTCAAATGATTGAAATCAATAATTAAACCGTAACTATCATTAAATAATTAATTCACACGGCAAATAATTTCTGTATAATCCTCATTATAGGCATTGCTAAATGTCCTGAAATAACCATAATATTTGTGTAATAGAATGTCACGGAAAGAATTGAGAAATATGCTTAAAAATCAAGAATAAATACAAGAGTTGGCAACGCTAGTTGTAAGACAAATAATGATGACAATAAACTTTTATGTTAGTAATTTACGTATCCGAGTAATAAAAGCATATCCGCATTCTTTAGAAATAAATTTTATTTGTTAAAACGTATGTTAACATACAAAATATCAAATAAATAAAAATTTTATCTTAAACATTTTGAATTACATTAATTGCATTAACATTTTATTTTACTTATTAAATGGTAAAATTTATATATAGTATAATTAATTGTCACTATTCATTTATAAGACCTTCTAATATAAAATGTAAAGCTACGTTAAATCGAAATAAAGTTAAACCTCTGTAAATTGAACATAGATTAGGAACTAAAATTTTTCTCAAGTTAGAAAATGTTATTTTTAAAGTAATGGATTAGCTAGGGACTCAAAATCATGCTCAACAAAGAGAGGTTGTTGAAATAACTAGTGTTCTAGCTAGTGAGGTTTAATTGTATGTATGAAATCGCATATTTAATATCGTTTTGCCAGTATTTTCTCTATATGTTAATGATATATAATAAACCCTTATCAGAGTTATAAATCACAACTGGAGCAGTGTCGGAAGAAAGGGGCTATCTTATATCTGTGCTATACGTAGATTTATAGCAGTTTTTACAGTTTTTAAGGTTCAAATCATAAGAATTATCAAATTTAAAAAATGAATTGTAAAAAACCCAATTTGAACATATATTGATTTTTAAAACACAATTAGTTTAGTTTCTGATCTGTTTAAATCAAATAAAATCCCAAATTGTAAAAAATTGAGATAACCCCTTACTTCCGACACTGCTCCAACTTTGATAGGAAAAAGCGCAATAAATATGTAACTTATGAAATCGTTTGAAATAATTAGTTTATTGAGATTTATTCTATTCTTACAGCAATATTAACACTAACTGCATTATTTAGGCGTATAGTTGACTGGCCTATTAAATGTTAATCTAACTTTATCATCTATACAGTACAATTAATAGGAAGCACATATTCCAAGTTTTGTGCATTGCTGTATCAAAAATTAATTTGTTATTCTGTTATATAATAACTCATAAAATAGTGGAAATGAATGAGAACGCAGCAGAATATTATTTAATTCAAAAAAATTATTATCACTTATTCAGCAAAATCTATGGGTTTGAAAAAGTACTTAAAATTAATGAATTGGATAACCTTATTAAGCAATGGCCGGATTATAATAATCTAAGAGTGCTTGTGATTGGATCTTCGCCTGTAAACTTTTTTAAATCGTCGGGTGCTTTTGTGGGTGAAAAACTGCCAAATCGTGAACTACCACTACCGGTAAATAATTTGAACGAAGCACTAAAATGTGCCTTTTATGAGACCAAAAATGGAAATAATGATAATATAATTGATTATGACTACAATGCAAAGCATGCAAAAGAACGAGGAGTTATGTTCATAAATGTTTGCTTAACAGAAGTCAGTTTTAGAGAAGATATCGCACAATTCACTATTGGGTTTATTAATCAGGTTTTGAGAGAAAAATATATCATTTCTCAAAAGCTCTCAGTTTTAGATATGAGGCTCGATATGCACTGTCATGTGTCTGAAAGATTTTCTCGCAAAAAAATATTTCTCAAATGGGATGAAAATTACAAAATTGGAAACTTGAATAATTTTCATAGGATTGAGCGTATCGGACATCCGACCTCTTTTGTTGTATCGGATGTTATCGAACCACTGAAAAGACTAAAGAAGTTTAATCCAGAAATTGCATGTATTTATCGCAAAGAACATAATTGTATTTGTGTCGAAAGTAAAGAAAAAGGTTATCATTATTTGTGTTCACTTTTTAGACTTTTCTGATAATAATTTAATATTGAATATGAATTATACAACGCTGTGGATACAGAAGAGCCATTTGAAAACATGGAAGCAGTCTGGTCTCTGTTTTAAAGCGTAAAATCTAAAGCGCTTATCTTCAGATATAAATACCACATAAATATTAATATTATAATCACTTCGGTTCACTTAATTTGTACACGTCTCTCAACAAAAATCTGGCACCCTGGTATTTAGGCTTACTTCCCCTTATGTGTTAACGCATAGGGGGGAGTAAGCCCAATACCAGGGGTGCCGGATTTTTGTTGAGAGACGTGTACAT
>JAQGCH010003522.1:0-10455 GCA_034699485.1 Nanhermannia elegantula
TCCCAACTATACAATTAAGAATCTCAATAGAAAAATGTCAAGAAATAAGTAAAATAAGAAACCGAATATGGGAATAACAATATTTTCATAGAAGTATATTATAAATATAGTAGATAGTGAGATACATTCTCTGTGTCTCTTTAAGTAATTAAATAAAAATTATTGGTTAAAAATAATCATAACACAAGAGGTTTTCTAATGACATTCATATTGTATGGTAAGCTATATCATTCGCGAAGAGAACAATCCAAGACAAAATTTAACATTTCTTGATTTTCTACGGAAATTCACTATGTATTTCTCTATGGCCTAAAAAGCATTTTTGAAAGAGGTTTAGTTTTTACGCCACAATATTGAGATAAGACAATCGATTTGTATAAAAACTGAATTAAATTTAAATAAACGAATAGGCTTTAATTTGAAATTAGTTTCATTAATTTTCTTCAATTATTTGTTAAGTTATTCGACTTAAAAAATGCCCGAATATCTCATTGATCAGACTCTGTGCTATATATGAACTATTGATTATTTTGAATTTGTTAATGGGAATAGTGGGTAGATTTCATAGTATGGATTATACATTTGCAAGGTCCGGACCTTTGGGGTGGGTGAGCCTTCAGGAATTCTTCAAATTTCGAGGTGGGTTAAAAACTCATCGGTTTTCTGAGACAATTTTTTGCAAAATCAGTTTTCCCTTCAAAAAAAATTATCGCACCGAAATTTTTATAATTCTTGTATTTGTTTGTAGAAACATTAAAAATCATGGATTTAATGCCAATGTTTGATGAATTTAAGCATAGATCTTATAAATCTTTAAAAAAAAGCTAAATTTGAATGAAAATCAAAGAGGGGACCAAAGAATACATTTTGGATAAACTTGGAAAGAATCCAAGGGAGACCAAGGTACGATTTTTGAGATCCTGAAAATCTTGGGGGGGGGGGGGGGGGGGCAGTGCACACCCATTGCAAACCCATACCTTGCACATGTATGGTATGGATTAAGGATATTTATACTATATGTTAAGTTATGATTACTTAAGATGTTTTCTATTTAATGCTCATTCTTAGGTGAAGTTAACAAACTTTTTCAAAATAATGAATCATAGATTTTGCAACACTTAACACTAATTAGTAGACCTCTTAGTATTCATTGCCTTAATTAATATGAATTTAAATTAAAATCAAGAAATTTTCAACTGTTAATGACTATTATTTTTTGGCATTAAAAGATGTTTTGAAACTAATACTAGTATATGAACTAAACAACAAAATGGAAATAAATTGAATGGAATATAGACTTGACTAACAGTTATATTATTTATGATTTCTTTTCTCATATAATATATAATAAGAAAACTTAATTTTCATGATATATTTGACTCAGGCTTTTGAGTTTAAGAAAGTTAATTTGTTTGATTAGAATCGTAATCATACAAAGACTTTCGCTGCAAACTATATCGATTGCATGTTCAACAGAGAGAAAGTCTAATTACTCTCATTATTCGACTTTTGTCTAATTATTCGTTCAATTAGTCAGATCTTAACTTCTGTGACTATTCAAAATGAGCACTCTATAGGTGTCATCATTTTGAGCTTAAAAGAATATCTAAAATGAGAACATTTTGCTCGATTTTACTGACTTAAGTATCCATATGTTTAAGATTTGAAATCTATATTTCTAAAAAATTGATTTTTATAATGTTTGTATATGGTTGAGAATTGCATGAGAATTCTATATATGGTGGTATTTTCAGGATTGTGAGAAATTAGACAATTCTCTTAATAGAAAGTTGTCATTAAATTGTTGTTATTTACTCCAGTGTTGGGGCGTACTGTAACTTATATGTGCTTATGGGCCTTGCAATTGCTCGAAAACAATGGATTTTTGCCCAGAAAATTCAGTCAAAGAAGCGAGTGGGGTCAGGATTCAAACCCACGATCCTTCGATCATGAGTCTGGCACCTTAACTCACTGCGCCACTTAGACCACCTGTTATTAAACTCAATTTTTGAAATAAAATTATAATGAATTGTCTCTGAAATAAGGACTTTGACTGCTGCTGACTGCTAACAATTGTGATGGGGAACAGTCTTTGGAAATTGGGTTATATCAAAGATGTGTTGCACTAAAGCTTAACTTAAACTAATACTTTATTAAGTGAATTTACTATTTATGTATTGATCTAATAATATTACTGATAAAACTGATAAACCATGCTTTTTATATAAGGATTTTAATAAATTATATAATACTACGTATTTAAGAATGAAATACTCCATTATTTTTAGTCTCTAAACTAAATGATACAAGAATATGAACATTGATGAACATGAATATTGTAAGTTTAAAACTTTTGAATAAGCCAACTATTAATAGTCTCAAAACATCCCATTTTTAAATTTAAAACATTGATCCAAATAGTTTGGAATAGTTCTGACAAGTTCTCGAATTTGGTTATAGTACTTGTACAGTAGTACACAGTAAGTAAGCTTTATATCCATTGGGTATGAATAACAAATCATTATTGTATAGCATATAACTTTTATATCACTATATAAGATATCTTAAATCACGCACAAGGGTATGGTTTGCTTATCATGTTCAGTACACCCTCCCCAAATTTTCCTTAATGTCAAAATTATAGTTTGGCCCCCCCCTTTATTTTTTATTAAAAATTCGAAAGAATACCTTTTTTGGATACCTTATGTTTTGTAAAGTAATATCTTTATAGAAAAGATTTGTTTCATTTTTAAAATAAAAATAAACAAACTCTTGATTTTAAACGTTTTCACAAAAGACAAATTAGTTTTTTGACTGCTTGACCTCGACTTTTCTCATGAGCACCCCCTATACCTCTGGGACCTCGTGTAACATCTCTACAGCTAACATGTAATTTGTATTCATTTATATGCATTTTCGAATGCATTCTTTTTTTAATGGCACATAAGATTTCTGTATTATTCTTCCTCTTTAAGCCACAATCACTAAAAATACTATTTTATATGTATTGAATTCTTCTTCAATCCTGTCTATGACTTAAATGCATATCGAATTGAAGGCAATTTTATTTCTGCTCTATTTATCACAATTGCATCCATTTGTATGACTGACTATAGATACAAAGTGATGGAAAATAGTGATATGTCTTCCATATATTGAGACAAGAATAACATCATAAACACTATAGATAGTGAATGGGGTTTTAGGCTTATGTTAAATTTGAAATATTTTATTAGACAGAGATTCAGTCCAATAAACCGAAATTCTACCATTTTTTAAATATTAATGTTTAAACTCTTAATATATTAATATTAATGCAATAAGTGTACGACCGTAGTGGCCAATGTCGACTTTAGACGCCAAACATTTGTTAAACATTTAAATGTGGATCTGTATCATATCTTTCATTTTTCCAATGTGGGGGTCTTTTAAAATTGAATTATATTTTCTAAATTTTTATAATTTTGTAGACATTTTTCATAAATTTAATTATAAAATATAAATTTTATGAATAACAGACAGAAAAAAATTAAAGAAATCATAGAATTGCAAAGATCTTAACACTGTCAATGCTAGGCGTGCTTTGAAAATTTTTTGCTAAAATGGAGTTTCTGCTAAAATCCGAACACTTTAACATTAAATATCCCATTAAGGCTGTCGATGCTAGAGCTGTGCTCCCGGCCCGGCCCCGGCTTCAACTCTACCGGCCTACTTATTGAAAAGGCCGGAAAAAAGCGGGTAAAAAATTAAAATTTTTGTAAAACCTGAAAATTACATGAAACCAACATTTTAAAGTAGAAATGCCATTTTGTTAACATTTTGAGAATAAAGACCGGAACGTTTATCGGTTAAAGTTGAAGTGCAATAATTGAAATTAGAATTGCAAATTTATTTAATTTAAAATTGAAAGTATATAATATTATTGCAATTTGTTAAACAATTGAGATAATAAAAAGTTATATAACTAAAGCCAAAATCTAAAAATGTTAATTCTTATTGAGCACTTTATATAATTGAACCTACTTCTTGTTATACTTTATGTTCTCTTAAAGATCTGCATTATTTGTTTTTAAAATCTTTAAAGTAATATTTTCGTCTTTTAATTCTCATTATTTTAGTTTTAAATTGCATTCAAATAAGTTTAATATTCAAATAATAGTTGATATATATGTTTAGAACAATATAAAAATTTTGTCCATAATTTTTTTTAGAAACGGTAGCAAACCTTTGTTACCTGTGCTAATCACTGGAAGTTCAAAAGTGCGACTGGGCTTTGTGGAAAACGCTGGATAATAATATATTGTCACTAAGAGATCACTTCTTACAAATCGCAATTTGTAAGAATATTTGCATAGTTTATAACCAGATATTTTCCTAATAATATGTCGCGCAGAATGTAGAGAAGAATATAGATTTGCTAAGAAAATGAAGGGATCAATAATGCACTTTAAGATACTTTAAGATACTTAGAACTTAAGATATACAAAAACAATAGTAAAAATGGGCTTTAAATGAAAAATATCAGTTTAATATGTAATTACAATGGGGAGAACTTTGAGTTGGAATAAAAGTGAATAACTTAATATTTTACATAAGACAAATTCTTATATGTCATTAGTTTAGTTCTGATGAGTTCTTGATTTTTCTACATAAAGGTAAGAACTTACGTATTAGTAGCGTTGTTCAATTTTTTATTCCTAAAAATAAACTGTCGGAACTATTCCTACTCTCTATTAAGCTCCCAGCTCCCAAAGTTCCCAGCTCCCAAAGTTCCCAGCTCCCAAAGTTCCCAGCTCCCAAAGTTTCCAGCTCCCAAAGTTCCCAGAAACTTGGAACCTATTGAACACACTTTTTTCTCAAAAAGCGTTTTTTCACCAATTTTTTTTAATTTCTCCGTTTTTAAAGAAGCATTAAAAGGTAACATTTTTAATGCTCTTTTTGATTAATTAAAGCATAAACTCAATTAAAAGTCTTATAAAAAACAATATTTAAATCAATTATGAAATAATTATTTAAATCAAAGGGGAGACCAAGGTATGATTGAAACTGGAATAAACTCCTTCAAATAAATTTATAGGAGTAATTCCCAGGGAGCTTATCCCCGGAGTAAGAGAATGGCAATTTTTGAATAACGTTATGTAACTTATTGTACATGTATTTCATTTGTTATGGTGTACGCGTGTTATGGTAAACATATGTGTATTGACATAAGCGAACTTCACTGTACTCACATTTAAAACATGCAAACTTATGCGGAGTTTGATAAGTCCATCCCTTGAATAACACGATTCCTAACTAGTTATCGAATATTTTGATATTTGATAAAACTTCTTAGAAATGTGTATATTAAAGGTGAATGAATATTACTTTAAATTATTATAAATGAAATTAGTTTTTTTCTGAAAGTTACGTTTAGCAAAGTTTGATATAAGAGATTCGATGGATTGAGTTTCAGCGCTTATTATTATGATAGAGAATAATTAAATTTTTGAATTGAATAATTATTAAAAGCGAATAATTGAAAGAGCGAATTAAAGAGTACCGCAATCGCTATAACAGCTATAACTTAAGACAAATTACAAGAGCGGAAAACTATTTTTTATCATAGCTGATGAAACTTTATCCACATTCCTTTATCCTGAACAGTTTCAGCTCAACAGTGTTGAGTCAAAGCTCAATCCAAACGTACAATTTGAGTGCAATTCACAGCAACACTAAATCTCAAAAACGACAAAACAATTTTTTCGTCTCTTTTTTTAAATAAAACAACTTATTAAATGGTATGACATTTTCTTTTGGGCTAAAAGAGATTCAGAATAGGTTTTATTGAAAGAAAAACATTTTCTTGAAAATAAAATGCGAACAGAATTTATTGTAAAAAATATGGAAAAGTTGGCATTAGTTTTATTGCTGTATAAGTATAAGAAAAATAGTCTTCTTGTCGAGAAAAGTAAGAAAAGCTAATCAAAACTGAAAATAGAAAAGCAAAAAGATTCAACATTTTTCTACTTGAAAATCATTTTTTTGGTTTCAACGTTTTTTCCCAAAAGTATTTTCATTTGAAAGTAAAAAATATTTTGATTTGTACTCAAATTGAAGAAAAGTGAGAACTTTTTTCTTCTCAATTCTATCTTAATAAATAAACAAAGCAAAAGACAGTTTATCTTCAAAATTGATTCTCTTTTCATCTAAATTTTATTAATAGTTATCTTTCAAAAATAATTCAGTGATAAATCATAAAAGAATTATTTTTAAGATTTGATTACAGTCTCATTTAAATGCAAATCATGTATTCGAAAAGAAAATTCAATTTGAAGTTTAAATTCAATTTTCAACACTATTTCCTCAAAGTTTTTCTTTTACATTACTATTACTTTAGTAAAAGAAAATAGATTTTTGAATTTGATATACAATACATAGCGATATAGCGATAGATTATATGGACAGTAATAATGTAAATGTTACAAATTGTAAGAAACACTAAAATGACCAATACTTTTGAGTGATTGAATGCTCTTTGAATTATGGATGAAGATTGGAGTCAAAAATGTAGTTTTTTTTGTAACTGTAATACTGAAGTTGTAAGGGATGTAAATACTACTATATAGAACATTCAGTTATTATAGCAAAAGGTAACATTTGTTGAAGTTTTATTATTAAAATAACATACAATAAAGTTTCAACTTTTTACTGCAATCTCTTATTCTTTCCCAATGTTATGATAGTTGTTATGTTTATAAAGAATTCTCAACATTTTTAAATATCTCAAAGTGGAGAACAGTTTCCCTTTTATTAATTAGTAAGTTAGAACTTTTAACAGTTTGCAATATATTATGAGTTATAATTTTGATTGAAAATAAATTTAATTATTACCATTAAACACATAAGATTGTAATCTCAAACCTATTCTCATATTTTCATAATAAGAGAAGACATAGGACAAGAATCTGCATTTTTGCCCCAAATGTCCACAAAACAAAATGGATTTTAATAGAGAGTATTATAGTTTATTTGTTACCGAGGCTTTGATAATGTTTGCGAATTCTTAGTCAAATATTTTTTCATTCTATTAAAAAAGAAAATATACTTTTACTGACATTACATTACAACAAAATCCTTAGCCCAAGTCGTGCGAAAATAATAGTATAACAGCTAAGCCGTGAACAATTTTATTATAGGCTTTTTTATTCTTTAAAATATCTGATATATTAAAGGCTAGAATACTGAACAGATTATTAAATTTTTGTTATAATTTTAAATTCATTTTTATATAAAACATAGCATTTTTATGAGCTCTTTACAAAATTTAATAAGAAAACAAATATTTGATTTCGAATTTGCCATTAAATTATTTGTTTTTAAACTTAAAACTTTTGTTCTCTTAATGTTGTTGTTATTTGGAGACAATCCTGGAATACAAAACAAACTAAAAAAGGATTACTTCTATTTTCTTATCAAACAACTGTGAAAATTAGTAACTTATTCTTTTTTTGTACTCCAAACTGCTTGCCTTTGAGTTTCGCTGACTTTTTCATTAAATTAACTTATTTTCAGTACAAATGTTTTTTACATCACATATAACTCCCGAGAGATTCTAACTCGTAAGCAAAAACTTGCTAATGAATGGATGGATAAAACTTTAAGTGAATGCTAATTGATTTTTTTAGTTGAATTTACAATAACAATAGTAATAGAGTTGAGTTTAGATAAAACTCTGACAAATGAGATACTAATTGAATTCATTTAAAGAATAGTAGTAATTAACATTGATAATTGATTTTAGGTACAGTTGTATTTTAGGCTCTTATTATATCAAATATAGTTACAAATCTTGTAAATTTAAAAAAGATTAACTTAATTTACAAAACAGTGGATTCGAAAATAGGTTCGTTGTTTTATACGATCATTTTAAATATTAAGTAATTATGGCTTCAATTTGTTTGAATAAATTAAATTTCAATCTATAATTAGCTCTTACTTAGTTATTAGGCTTAGACTTCTGGTTTACCGTAATATAATTTCTATAATTTCTAAATATTATTGAAGAAAAATATCTAATCAACTCAAAAAATATTTATAAATTTAATGAAATTGATATAAATTTTGAAAATATAAAATGAATATATAATTTTAAATAAAATTTTTAAAAACATGCATATAAGTTTTAAAATTGAAGACATTATTCAAAATATATAATTTCTTAAATAACTTAAATCAATATTAAACTAAACTCATTGATATTCCCGCAAAACTTATTTGAACGCATGATATTATTCACTGTATAAGGAATTTCTCAGAAGTCCAAAGATTTCATTCTTCTACGAGTTTTGTATTTTATAAGTTTAAGTTTGAATGCCATTAATATTTTGTTTCTTGTGATGATTGTGCTCAAAAAATTATAATTTATTAAATGATTGATATGTTTTACAGAACTAGCTTCGAAAATTTTAGGTCCAAGTGTTTTCCTTGAATGGTTTTGAATGAGAGCTGAAAATATGTTTAAACTTGATATTATACTAAATCAAAATGTTTATTAATAGCTATTATTATTTTACAGGTCATTTATTTCCTTAAGGACTATTTAACACGTTTTTATTTTTCGGTCAATCAGTCACAAAAGTGATAAATCAACAAATAAGTGAAGTCACAGAATCTTCCCGAAGATATCTTAGCGGAAAAGTTTTTCTATTGATAGACTGCTATTTGAAAAAGATTGCGACCAATCCAAGCATGACATCGAGCAAGAAAGAAGTTTGTTTAGACTATTCTCAAGGGGCGACACCATTAGGTAAGTGTTATCAGAGTGTTATATGACGGATACACTTTTTTAAACTTAACATTAAATACTTTTAACATTTTCACTTCATTGTTATCTAAATTTAACTAAAAATTCTAAATATTTATTACGAAATACAAAAACATAACATTAGATACTAAAACATTTCTTGAAAACTATTTTAAGCTTATTATTTATTTGGAAAAATTTCTATAAATTGTAATTTAAACTGATTATTAGGCTATAAATATTGATATAAGTATTTCTCATAATTAAACCGATAACTAAAAGCTGTTTCAATAGCTTGTATTAAAGCCGTAGTAAAGGTGTCTGTAAATGACAGCTTTGAGCGAACGGCAAACCCATTCAACGTCATGCTATTCATTAAATGCTTCTTTTTTACATCCCCTCTAAAATTAATTTGACTTATTATTAGTGTTACAATCCTATAGCGGCAGCATTTCATCCAATCACTCCATTGATTTGTGTCTTAAGCTGAACCTTAACTTTCTATAATTTGAAAAAAGCGTTAACAAAGTCTTAAGCCTTGCAATCAAGAAACTCAATGATAGGACTTATTAATACAGAACAAGTTTTATTTAGTCGACATTTCTTTTCGATTTAAGTATTCTTCGATCTTATAAATTAAATTTTCATTTAAAATAATTTAGAATTCATTTATTTTTTAAACTATTTTAACGTATTTGTCGCTCAAATTAGTTTATTCTGTTTTACTCATTACATGGAATTTGACAAAAGTTTAACAAAAATATTTGAATAAAATAATTTATATATAGATATATCAATATAATATGTGATTATTCTTGGGGCTATAATGGATTTATGTACCGCCTTTCCGACTCAGAGGTATTAAAGCTGTTTATGTCAGATTAGGATAGTGTGAATTACATTGACTGTGAATCACTGAACTATCACCAGCTAATCTGCAGCCCTGTTAAGAGTACTAAAGTACTATACCTTAAGGGGACATTCAAAATGACATCCACGTGCAGGGGTAAGGGGGATGACTGAAAACGTGACTAAAATGACAAAGAAGGGAGTAGGGGTTAGGAAGATTCGGACATCCACTTGAATGTCATTGATATTTAAACATATTGGAAAAAACTATTATCATAAGTGCAATTATATTTTGTTTAATTTTTTTTATAGAAATGAGAGAACAGTCTTCTATCAAAGACAGCAGCAAATACTTTAAATTTTTTAAAAACATTATCTTTATTGAAAAAGACTGGTCAAAAAATTGTGTTTAATGGGGGGGAGGGACAGTGCCGTACCTAGCTATGGGGCCAAGGGGGCTCAGGCCCCTCCCCCAAGAATTTTGAGTTTATTAAGTATAGGTCTGTTGAAAGAAAAAAATTGAGATTTCTACTATTGCTGGCCCCCAACCAAAAATTTCTGTGTACGATACTAGGGAGGGTCAGAGAAAATGTGACGTCTTCTTGCAGGGGGTATAGAGAATTCAAATGATTGTGGACATAAGGTAGGGGATGGGGGGTTTAACCTCAAGGTTACGTGGATGTCATATTTAAATGTCCCATAAGTTGAGCTACTTTAGTCTATGCTAGCATTGGAAAAACTTTTTTGGCATACAGTTAGACTCGAACCCACAGCCACTAAGTGAACTATGTGAACTTTTGACTCAATAATGAGCCAGTGCC
>JAQGCH010003523.1:0-10453 GCA_034699485.1 Nanhermannia elegantula
AACACTAAAAATAAAGCTTATGTTTGATAAGCTATTCTCGAATGTTCGAGTTTTATCTCGAAAGACTACTTCCCTGTATGTCATTTCAATTGCATCAGTGGACTAGTATTTGAATGCGCAACAAATGACTTCGCATTTTTAAGACAAAACTATAGCATTTTTGAACTCATTTCCCTAATAAGGTTTCACATTTATTCAGAATTAAGATATAAACAAAATATATTTCTATTCAAAATAGTCATATAATTGATTGAACAGATATTTTATAAACATTTATTTTCTCATAAACTTATTACCAGATGTGTGCCATTATATGCCTTCTCTTACCACAGTTTATGAACCTCTGTTCTATAATAACTGTTTCTATACTTTTACAATTTAGGTACCACTAAGACTAAGACCACAGCCGTAGCCAGAGGGGAGGTTAAGGAGGCTATAGCCTCCCCAAAAATTTTTCGAAATTTGAGTTTAGGTCTGTCTTTACATAAAAACATTGTATTGAAGAACAAAAAGTTATTGAATCGATTAACTGTAGCAATACTTTAAAATTATTTCAAAACTCTAACAAATATGTAATTCAAATGACCTCTACCCCAGCGCTGGCCAACTCATTTTGATTGGAGGGCCACAACTAGTGTGCTCAATGCCTTGGCGAGCCACTAATTAATAAAAATCAATTATTTTCTTTGCTAAGAAACTTGAGCTTTAACTTAATTGCCGACTACATTGCGGATATTATTGACATATTTTACTAAAATTTTTATATTTTGGTATTCACTGCATTTTAAACAATTTATAATTAAAGTTTTATAAAACTTACATTCAATATATCACAAGTTTAGATAGTAATTGATTTTATTTAAAAATCATAAATATTTCAATATGAATAGTAATTATTTTAAAATTTTGTTTCCTTTAAATTCAAGTCATGTCATAACTTAGCGATTAAGCACTGAATCCTATTCATGTCTGATAAAATCTTATTTAAAGTATTAATATTTCTAGAAATTATATATTGGAAACATTAGTTATAGGTCTACTAAACTTTAAAATGTTTACATAGCTTTATATCACTGTAATATGGTATTTATTTTATGTATAGAAACAAAAAATATTAACTAAATGATTATATAATACAGAATAGTTTACTAAGAGCCACATAACTGAAACATTACTGGGATATCACCGGGCCACCGAAAAACATGTGATGGGCCACGTGTTGGCCAGCGCTGGTCTAAAATATAGGTTTCTAAACTGCCCTTTGCGGACCGGTGCGCGAAGAGTTATCAGGTGGGCCGCAAAGCTTTTGAACATTTCAATAAGGAATGGGCCCCAATGTGATTCTGAAAAATAATTCTAAAAATTCAGTATAATTATATAAATTATTTTATTTTGTTGATATATAATTTGAAAAAAGGGAGTCACTGTGGCGCAGTGGGTAAGGTGCCGGACTCATGATCGAAGGCCTAAGTCGGTCGAAGGACTCATGGTCGTGGGTTCGAATCCCAACCTCGTCTGTTGTTCTTTGATTGCTATATGCCGGCTACATATTCAGTGTTTTTTAACATCGGCTTCAGTCAGATCTCTCATTAGGGAGTTGGCTCATCAAAATCAAAATGTTAAATGTAATTTGAAAAATATTCTATTATAGTCTCAAACCTAAGTTTTACTTTTGCTGTGAGTATAAAAAGCATAAAAACTGAATTCAAATTCTTAGAATAAAAGGCATAAAATTCAGTGGAAAAATAATTGTAGTAAAACATCTTTAAGGAGACTAAACTTTCATGAGACCTAATTTGTTCTGGTTCGAGTTTCATATACTTAAGGATAACTAGTGTTGCCAGATCTCCAATTTCGAGCTGGAGTCTCCAGTTTTGAAGGTTTATTCTCCAGTCTTGAGTTCAATAGTAGAACTGGAGCTGATTTCTCAGTTTCCAAGCTTTATGAAAAATTTTATTAATATTTATTAATTAATTTTTGAAATTATATACAATATATATTTTCTAATTAAATCACTTTATAGGAGCTAATCATTAGCATTTTTTATAAGCTCAGGCTACGCTTGGCTCAATGTTTGGCTCGAGTAGCATTTTTGAGCTTAGACTCAGCCTCTTGGTTTTAAATCTAGACTCATTTTGCTCATGATTTTTTAGCCTATGGACCTATTAAATATTCTTATGTAAAAATCAAAATGAATTGCCACAAATAGGTGCCTTTTTTATTTTTAGTTAAATCAATTTAACCAAAATACAGTTGAATCTATTACAAAATATGTATATGTAGTGTTAAGTTTTTATAATAACATTTTAACGAGTTTTTATAAGTCTATATTTAGAAAACAGTCAAATTTTTAAAATCTTTTTAAGAATCTAAACCTTAATTCTGAGCAATAAAGAACAAAAATTATAAAATTTTAAGCATAATATGGCATATAATATAGATTTTTGACCTCAAAACGGTCCGCGAGGTTGAAAAGTTTGGGAACCACTGGTCTAAAACTCACAAAAATAGTATGCATTTTAAATAATAATAAAATACGTTAATAATATAAATCAGTTTTATATATGAAGGAAATTGATGGACAGTCCATACAATCTAAAAAGCAATTGAAATCAATTTTCTGTTATATTAAGTACAGGTAAATTGAAACCATTATAACTAATATAACAGATGTCCCTTTTGTAATACATGAATTGGAAGAACAACTCCAATTATAATCCCAAACAGGTTTTCCGTTATGACAAATCGTATCATTAATACGTCCATTAATTAAGGACTTCTGTTCGATGAGCCAATATGATTGACAATCAGTACACACCAGTTTGTTTCCGGATAAACTCAGTCTATTGCCTGTATTAGCATCAAAAAATGGCAAAAATACAGTTTGATCCAAATATCTTATATCATTTTTATCTAAATTTAAGTAAATCTGTCTCTTGGAGTTAGAAAATGAGTCTATTTCAAAACTGGAACCAATCAACTTATTATTGGATAAATTAATCTCTAATTCGTCAGTTGAACTACTATTAGACGCAAAAGCGTTCATTGATATCAAATCGATTTGATTCAAAATTTTCAATTTTCGTAAATTCGGTAATGAACTGAACGCGTACTGACCGACACTCGATATAATACCATTTATATTGATTTCTTGCAAATTAGATTGAATACCATTTAGTGGTTCGAAAGCATAATCTGGTATTGCTGTTAGTGAATCGAGTCCCAGGTCTAAAGTTAATTTTTCTAAATTATTGAGTGAACTCAAAGCATCGAATAGGCTATAGTTTTGCTGATTGTTTCTCAAAGTTAAACAATTCATGTAAATCTCTTTTACTGTTTGATAACTATTTCCGAAGGCTTTTGAATGAATTCTCGTCAGATTATTTTCATAAATTTCTATCTTCTCAAAAGTTATGTCTAAAAATGCATTTTCTCCCAACTCAAGCACTTTAGTATTTGCTAATAATAATTCAGTGAATGATTTATCGCTAGCATCCAAACTAGTGCTCAGCGACTCAAAAATTTGTGGTAAAGTATAAGTAGAGTTGAAATCATTTGGATTAAATTTAATACAAGAGATCCTGTCATACGCTTCAGAACAAGTACACGGATATATAACACCTGATTCTGGACATTTCCCACTCAATACTGGATAATACATACAGGTAATGGTGATTAGAAACGATAGTATTTTAACTCCTTTAAAAGGTGAAAAATTTCAGGTCATCTCATTTTTTACGCTTTTTCGTTCACTTACCTAATGATACACTCAACTTATTATTAAAGATATCCATTTTTATTAAATTAAAATTTTTAATAAATTAAAAATTAATTCCAACTTAATTTAACAATTTTGTCACTTAATGTAATTTTAATGTAACTTAGATTTTTACAATGGATGCACTGGTTCTATAAGCTAAAATTCATTTATGGTAATAAACTTTAATGTTTTTATCTTTTGAGAAATAAACTTTTTTATATTGAAATATTTGTTACAGAAATAAATGTATAAAGAATGTGAAGAAGAATGACAAGAGATACAGAAGCAATAATGATTAGGTATAACTAGGGTTGAAATATTACGCGTAATAATCTTTTTTGAGTGTAATATTACGCGTAATTACAGGTAATTTACGTAATATAAGCGTAATTTTAAGTAATTTACTTAAATTACATGTAATTACGCGTCTTTTTACTTAAACTACGCGTAATTTACCACTGTAATTTACATGTAATTACATCCTGTGCAACCCTAGGTATAACTCATATAATAACAGAACAGCATATTGTCTTTTATTATCTTATTCTTATTATCTATTATTATACTAAACACAAGACTTTAAAACTCTTAATTGAATTGTATTTCTTTTAAGTATATTTATATTCAAATAATATTCATTTAAGGAAAACATTGTTTATTTAAAAAATTTTTAAGCGTAAAATGATTTATTAGTTTTAATTTGAATGAAATAATATATAATATAAAGAAACTTTCATCAGAGACGTGATAACGAAGATTTAATACTATAAGTATTATTGAATAGCCTATGGCTAAAAAGATGATAAGACAAGGATTGAGTAGATATGATAAATTTTTTTGCTTCGTTTCCAACTTATCTTATACTATATCTAACATATTTGAAGAAAATTTGTTATTATGGAAAAGCTTAATGACATTTATTGCATAATAAATAGATGAGTCAAATAACGGTATTAAAGTTTCTATAAATACCGAATGTCAAACATTTATCATTGAAATCAAGGTGTTTTCATAATTCAATTAATGTTTCAAAACTCACAGTTTCGAAATTTTTAATTTTGGGAATTTGTTTCAAAAAAAGAGTAGGCATAGAGTGCAAACATCATAAAAGCATTAATAACACATTTTATTTTTTTAATTACAAAACAAATTATTTCTTGATAACTGATCACAATTTTGAATCAATTAAAATATGAATTTGATTAATCAATAGGATAGCTGACAACAACGGGTTCACTAAAACCTGTTGGATTATGTGCTCTCATTGTCAACTTGTAGACCTCACCGACTTCAAGATCATCTATAGTATATTTATTTCCAAAACAACTGGTGATGTTTAGTGTAATACCGCAACCGAGAGCTGATTTCTATAAAATTTTTATATAAATCTTTAAATAAAATCTGCAAAAATATCGTTACATATGAATAATCATTGGATACAAACGCCCACCTTTTCAACAGTTAACAGAAAGTAATCTTCACTTTTAGCTCTATTTTCACCCCATTTAACCACCAGTTTATTTGTGTCCGGGTGTTCTACAGTAATATCAGGTGTTGGCGGTAACAGTAACACAGAAACATCTCTACTCGGAGGACCGGTTTCTTTCTTAGCATTCTCTGCAGAAAATTTGAAATGATAGTTAAGGCCAGCCTTTAAATCTGTAATTTTGACCAATTCTTGTAACATTACTGATCCATCCGAAGAGGATAGGAATACAGTTTTTACTTGAGTCGCAACAGATTGATCACCAATAGTGTACTCAACATTCAAATCAACCACTGGTAAGCCACCAACTGTATCGGCGCCGGTTATGTTGAAAACAGCATTATTATCGCCAATATGAGTCACAGTGACATTAAGTGGAAGGTCTGCAGCAACTTTAGTTGTAGGTGTAGTTGGTTTCCCGCTAACCGGTAGATTTTGTGATGTTAAACCACAATAAAACAAGTTCACTAACACTAAACTCAAATAAAATTTCATTTTTGAGTTTTTAATTTTACTAATTAAACGAAAATTTATTTAGAAGTGAATAGAAGTGAGGAATTGATAGAGTGTTGAGTGCGGATATTGCTATTCTCATATTTAAATGATTAGATTTTTTTATCAATTTAACTTATCATTTCTCTGCTATTGTTCTATTGTTTCATATATAATACAGCGCTGTATATACTGTATATGGTTTAAAGTGTACTTATTTGCAGCGGTTTACAAGTATCGATGTAACTGCCAATAAAATCATTTCTATCTCATGATTATTGAGTGGAATGTTTACTAGTTATTCATATTCCCATCATTTATAACTATTTAATCCAGACTTAATTATGCTTTCATAATAATATCTCAATTAAATGATTGTGAGAATACAAAAATAAGTCTGAAGTCAGAATATTTATATTTTTAATATTAAATATTATAATAATACATCATTAAATTCCATAAATTCCTTGATTCAAAACATAATGCAGAGAACATGCAATTTACAAAATAAAAAAATTATGTATCAATAATTTGAATTAATTGCTGATTTATTAAAATATCTAAAACTAATTTATTGAATGAAATTAAGCTCGATTTATATGTTAATTTAACCGGGGATTCCGAATATGAAAGATTTTTGTCTAAAAATAATAATTTTCGAGATTTTTGCAAAATTAAAAAAATTTCTAAGTAAAAATTATGTTGAAGTCAAATATCTTAAAATATATTAGGTTTAGATAAAATTGACTATCATATTCGGAATTCTCGGTCTAATTTACATGTAAATCGAGTCGAATTTGATTCAAATCGGTTTTAATTAACAAGAAAAATGAAAATGTTTGCCGCATTTGTTGTCGGTCTATTAGTTGTCGGTCAATTGGTTGTCGGTCAATCGGTTGTCGGTCAATCGTCCGGGACCATTGCGCTATAGCGTTGAAAATTTAATTTTTGTTCAATAAGAAAAGTACAGTATAAAGAACAACTCCATATGTGACTTAATGCATGTTTTTACTGAAACAGTTTTCATCGCAATATATAAATGACTGATCAAGAGATTATATTTTAAATGAAATTCAATAAAAAAAAGTCTTAGAAAACATTTTCCACAGTATTAATTGTATAAATTATAACTTATTTTAAGATTAATATACATTTAAAACATCGAACCATATTATCTGATTTGAAATGATAGTTTCGAAATTAATTAAGATCTAATACAGAACTAATGTAGTTTATCGTTACTTTCTTACCAACATTTATGCATCAATAGTAGGGTTTGCCGACAAAAATAGTGCCGACACAAAAATTGGACTAACACTTATTTTTCTTGTTCTTTAAGATTAATTTATATGTAAATTAGACCGAGAATTCCAAATATGAAAGAGATTTTTGTCTAAATTTATTAGTTTATGAAATATTTTTAAGCTTATATAAAAATTTAGTTGAAGCAAGATATAAAAGAATGAATTCCAATTCCGATTCCACAAAAATTTTTCAATTCCTGTTCTCTCTAAAAAACCTACTTTAGATTCCTATTCTGGAAACAGAAACAAAGTTATCTAATACTGGATTTATATTTTTAAATGAAAATGTTTATTTACCAATTTGAATGTTATTAAATAAATCTTCTGCTTCATGCATATTAAACATTCCATATTTAGAGGACAGTATAAATCTCAATATCATCAACAGGTTAAGGATTGTCTTCAACTATTATTAAAATAAAAGACTAAATAACAAGAGAAGTCTATATTTCGGATTCATAGATAATCTCAATGCTTTATTTGATGTATTTATAGATTAATTTAAGATTTTATATCAACCGCAAGGAAATACTTATCTTAGTTGATGGTATTTATGCAAAAATATGTAGTAATTTCTTTTTATATCCCTTAATAAACATAAATAAATGTGACTTAATGTAAAAAGAATATAAATTTATTAAAAAAATTTTCATAATTGATATGTGTTATGACAAAGTGTTCATATTTAGAATGATGTCCTCAAATATTGAATAACTAAAACTTTTCTGCGTTGTAAAGATGCAGTATATGTTACATAACTTAAATTCAAGGACATTTAGATTGAACGACAAAAACAAATCAAGGGATTAATTAGAAATGTCATAATAAAGTTTGTTGCAAAGTTTAAATGCAATTTTGGCCAATTCTGAATCAAATTTACATCTTTTATAACCAAATTTTAACTTTAATTTGCTATTTGTGTCACTAAAGTGAAAAGGTTAATAAAATACCAGGATGTGAAACATCCCCTTTGCTTTCGTTTTCTTTTCCCAGCTTTTATCACAATATTTGATTTTCAATAATTCATGAACTCATATGAAGTCTGCACAACGGGTAAACTTTAATAAAAAGCTATCTTTGCTTTAAAAAAATCTAAGCCTAAACTTATGCATTTAAAAAATGAAATTAAGATAAATTACTTTTTTTCATATTAGGTGTTTAGAGATTAGAGCAAACTTTCCAGTTTTCAGATTTGTCTCAAGAATCTTAATGAGTAAAACCAAAAAAATATTGATATGCATCGAAATGAACGGATTTCTTAATTCGACATTATTTGACTTATAGTAGAAATAAGTCCACTGGCGTAGGGCTAAGGGGACTATTATAGCTCTCAGAGATTTTCCTGATTTAAGTGCAGCCTGTGGCAATAAAAAATAGTCATATCTTCTATTTTCCCCATGTCTAGCTCTCAGTCTATATCTAACCAATAAATTTTAAGTAACTGGTTAAGTCTTATAAAACTAGTTCCAAGTAAAATACATTCAATTTTTAGATTAAAATAATAACTTATTAATTAAGGATTTTAATAACTTATATACCGGTAATTAAATAATTTGTTTAACGCTTCAATCAAATGCTCAAAAATTTTGGTATTCATTTCTAATCGAAGAATTCAATTAATGAAATTCATATTATAAACGTATTCGTATACATAAAAAATAATTTTTTTATTATATCAACCAAAATACCAAAATTCAGTTATTAATGTTTTAATGATCTACTTATTCACAAAAATTGAGTAATAAAATAATATCTATAAAATATAATCAACAAACTGATACATTTTTAAGCCATTTTTATCTAACTGTAAAATAGCAATACCTGTAGTGATCAAAATATCAAATAACTGATAAACCTTCTAGTTTTTGATTATTACTATTAACCTAATCATTAAATTACACACAGCTATAGTTTTATCTTAATTACAACTTTTGAAGAAATTCTAAACACAAATCGCTTAAAAACGGAGATAAAATCAATTGAAATCACTGTTTAGGGAAAATTTGGGTTTTGAAAGAGACGCAGATCTCTAACTCATACCTTGTATGACACCATCTCATTATGACAATTATAAGTCAAAGCTTGTAAGCGGAAACTTTTGTTTCAAGTAAAACAGTTATTAGAGTTAATTATATTGCGATTAAACATTTTAAGGTGAATAATAAACTTTCTTCTGACAGTAAAAAATTGACAAAAAATGAATTTGTCATTAAAATAACTCATAAATTAGAAATAGTTTCATTTTAAGCACTAAAAAGCATATTTTGTTAAACAGAAACATTTAAAGTCTTTGCATCCATAAAGTTATTAGTAATAAAGGCTTTACAGCTAATCGAACTATAAAAAGAGGCTTTAATTTAGGACTTCTAATGGATTGGCTAACTGTTAGCTATTAATGGTCTTAAAAAATACATTCCAAGGAGAAAAATAATTGGTAAAAGAGACCACTGGAACTAATTTATATTCATAGGACAATATGGGTCGGGAAATCCAATGCAATGGTGACCTTAAACTCTGAAAGGCTTATTATAAGTAACAAATGTCTGAAGGCTGATAATTGATGAGCAAATGTGATAGTAATTGGTAACCTTCGTAGCCTTCGCTTTATGACTGATTTAATGAATACTAAAAAAGTGATTTAATTAAAAATAAGATACTTTCTGACGGCAAATATAGTGCTAATAAATCTTTAGATCTTTCTATTAATCAGTCTATGATCTTACAGTTATAGTAACGAAATATCTCATAAATACCAAATCACTTTCTCTGTTTAGCAATTTTTTCAATATATGTTCATTTTTCACTTACAAATTAGGTGTATTTCAAGGTTCCCGAAAGGACTATATAAAGAGGTCCACTCAATTGAAATCTTCAGTTCATAATTTATAGTAAAAGCGAAAACTGCCATTTACTAACAGTGAAATTCAAATAATACAAAATGCTTGTAAAGGTATGGACTTATTTGAGTACAACTTTGAGCTTAACTTTGAGCTTAACTTTGAGCTTAACTTTGATTAACTTTTTCAAAAGTTTTCTTATAATTTCTATGACTTGTATGTGAGAAACTTTGAAAAAGTTAGAATCTGTTAAACTGGATATTGAGATATTCGTATTAAAAATGTTAAAAGTGGTAGAAATAAAGGATTTGAATGAAATTTTGTTTCGAACAGGTATTGATTTTCGCTTTAGCCGTAAACGCTATTAGCTGCCAATTCATTAACTACGGAAAAAGTTATTACGGCGGTTATGGAACAGGTTTAATCGGAGCCGGAAACGCCGGATTATCCTCATATGCTTTGGGCGGTATTCCAGTGTAAGTTTAAATAAGACCAACACTTGCGGAGCAAAGCCTTAGTATATCTTTTTCTGAAATACAGCTACAAAAGCTCAGCCCTTTACGGCGGATCTCTC
>JAQGCH010003524.1:0-10452 GCA_034699485.1 Nanhermannia elegantula
AATGCTATCCAAACAGTTGCAAATATAGCACAAGAACAAAAGGAAGCGCTAAACCAATAAAATGTTTCTATTGTGAGTTGAGATCTTCCGTACCAAACAATTACAAAACAGTTAATGAACGATAGAACTAATGTTGAACTATAAGTCGTATACATTATAATCGCATATTTTCGAACTGAACTCATTGAAAACTTTTGAGTTAATTCTTTTTTATCTAAATATTTGGTCAAATAGATTAAGAACAGACCAAATGGTCCACCGATAAGAGTGGCGATGACCACTGAAACAAAGGTATTGCCCAATCCATAGCGAAAGATAGGAATAGGAAATAGAAAACAGAGCAATCCTATAGTCGAGAACGTGACGAATGAGAGCCAAATATTTTGATAATATGATAGTTTATGTTTCGCTGTTAACTCTTCTGAATTCATGTTATTTACCAATTCTTGGATATCTTCCTCCGATTTCTCCATAGCATCGAGTCTTCGAACATCTCTAGCGATATAGTTTTGAACTTTATATTGTTTGATAACTTTTGAAGCACTGTCAACACTTTCTACATAAAAGCCAAATATATAAATGCGGGCATTGACAGGACCCGAATGACTGCAATGAACTTTCCTTATATTTGGCAATTGAGTCAATCGAAACATATAGATATGTATATCATTAATAACTTTATTCTTCATTTGTCGCGTTGAAAATCTCAGAGGAGGTCCTGAAATGTAATTCAAATAACTCATTTTATTATAATAAGTGGTGGTCTTCGCCACTGTTACTGTTCTATACAATTTCGAGGCAACAATAGCTTAAGGCACTCATCAGTCATGACTCAAATATTGATTAAGAAGAATGTTTACCTAAACTTTCTTTTTGTTGATTTAAAAATTCGATATCAATGTGATGTTTCTCTAAATCAAAATTATCGGACACTTTCCCCAATCTTAATATAATTCTGTACCGAAATAAAGCCGTTTTATAACTACACGAACAAAATATAGCGTTTACTGAATTATCTCTTGAACTACTGCTAAAGACCTCCCAAACCAGAGGAATGAAAAAAAGAGATGTGAATATTGCCCAAAATAAAGCGATTATTATAGGTATAGAATCATTATTATCTCGTTCACAATCACAAGTGATGTGATTGTTTTGTTCATCTAATTGTGCAACACATCCATTCATGTTATATTTCAAATGTCGATTACTTGTTCTTTTAGCGCAAAATATAATATAAGAATCTTCAATACCCACACTTCCATTAGAATTTATTTCGAAAATATCAATCAATGCTTTCTTTTCAGACTTCAATAGTTTGTCTTCGAATAAGATTTGATCACTTTTTTCTTCAGAAATGTGAAAATCTTTGGTTTGTTTTGTATTTCCTGAACTCAATTTATTAGGGAATTTGTATGAAATCTTATAATAATAGTTTGTATTCGACTCCACTTTTGACTTTTCTTTCAGCCAAATCACTAATAAAAAGTTTGCGTCACTTTTGGGAAATATGTTCTGATTGTTATTCAAATTAATTTCAAATTTTGTATTTGAAATCACGTCAGTTATAGTGATGTATAAAAACAGGAATTGGTTATCATCTGACAAATAAGCAGTTAATCCTTTTGGCATTGATTCCACGGAATTAAACATTTTCTGACAATAATCTTTAGTTAAATGGAATCCATTTATGTGTTCGTTTGAAAATGTTTGAAGTTTTTCTGTAATCGCCGCTAAAATGGAGAACTTATGAGTCCAATAACCACTACATATCGCACTTATCAAAGTGTTCTCTTCTTTTGCCTCTTTTGCAAAGACTGACAGCAAAAGGGATATTATTAGACAATTAAACAACATTTTTGAACAATTCATAAATAAATAAGAAATTGCAAAAAATTCAATTATTTTAAATTCCTATTAAACTTATGACTAATTCAAATCTATTAATACAATACAAATGCGCGCACTTTTTTGCTAACCTTATAAATTACATTTTAATTGTTGAAAATTTTAATCAAAAGAAAGGCTGGACTTCGGAATCCCGTATTTGAAACACGCGCTGATTCTCTAAATAAGTTCTAATGAGTTTACAGAACTATTTATAATATATACGTAAAGAATATATAAAGTACAGTCTGTACTTAATTATTCTTAACACTTAACTTAATTATTACGAACTTAATTGATAATAACCGATAATACATTAAGCTAATTAAGTTATCAATACTTTATTGAAACTTAAAATTTTAAAATGCAATTTAAGAAATAAAATGTCCATTAAATGAATGCATGTTAAAGCACTACAATTATGTTCTTACAGCGGATTCCCATTAGAGCTGTAAGAAAGGTAAGAATCACTCAAATATAAAAAGGTAATGGGTTTAAAAGTGCCTGACATTGGGCACAAACATCTTATGTAGACTTACCGTTGAAACAGTATTAAAAATAGATGAAAATAAGTCGTATCCCACAAACATTTGATTACTTTTTAAAACTTTAGTAACAAAAGTCAACTCAAAAATATGAGAGTTTAGTGTGAGTTAAAATCTCAATAAATGTTATTTGAATTGATTTTCTGATGAACTTTAATTCAGAAATCAGTTATATATCGGAATAATTAGATATATCGAAGTAAATAGAATCGTAATTAATGCCATAATAAGTCTCTTACCTGAAGCTCTGCAAAGACTATTGTTTAGACAATTAGAAGATTTGTTTATTAAAAAAGATATAAGAAATCATTTATATATACTTGAGTTTTAAGACTTTATTATGAGTCAGAGATTCTCAAAACAATTCTCAATATTGTACTCACTGTCAGTATTAAAGCTAAAGTTTATAGAGTGAATAATTTTGTTATACAGTATAGAGAATTGAAAAGTTTGAAAAGTGGAAGAAGTGCTTCATTCGAGTATAACTGTATAACTCATACATGTGAAAGGTATGGGTTTGCTATGGTGTGCACCCTCTCCCCAAGATTTTCAGAATCTCAAAAACCGTACGTGTGTTCCCTCCTTTGATTTTTTCCAAGTTTATCCAAAATGTATCCTTTGGTCTCCCCTTTGACTTATTCTGAAAAATTGTAAAAATATCCTTTGGTCTCTTCTTTGATTTTGATTAAAATTTAGCTTTTTTTTGAAAGACTTGTAATAAGATCTATGCTTAAATTCATCAAACATTGGCATTAAAATCCATGATTTCTCCAAAAAATACGTTTTAAAAATTTTTTGGCGGGAAAACTGATTCTGGGAAAAATTGTCTCAGAAAACCGATGAGTTTTTGACCCCCCTCGAAATTTCAAGAATTCCTAAAAGCTCACCCACTCCTAAGGTCCGAACCTTGCACATGTATGGTATAACTGCACATCTTGTCTATATGTTGTCTCTGCCGTCTCTACGACTAGGGCTGGTAAGAAAAGCCAGTCTTCGGCAAAATAGATTTCATGAACTATTATGGATGAGTAAGAAATTGATGTCAAAACGCTTTCATAAATAAATATCGAAAATAAGTTTGTATCTCATTAAAAATTTTTAACATTCGATTCGATTACAAAATACGTGATAATCATAAAAATTGATTTATTAATAAAGTAAAAACATGACAACCAATTGTGAATTTTTGGTCCCAAATGGATTGTGATTTGTATACAAAGTGTAATATGATTTTAATGTTTAATTTAAACTCTTTAAAAGACAACTTCTTTCAATTAAAAAGTAAATAATTTTAATTATTATTCAAATAAAATACTGATTTTTAAAGTTAATTATAAAAATAGAATACATTCTTAACAAATACTTTAATGAAAAATAATAATTTTAAACAATGAATGTTTTGCGAGATATTAGCAAATGATATGATTATGGAAACAAATGAAAATGGTTTGCATACACTTTGTTTGAGCACTGATTCAGTGTATGTTCAGCTGCATGATTAAGTGCATAGAATATACAAATCGTACATAACTAATAAAAATTAAATAAATTGTATAAAAATCATACTTTAGAACCAGGCCTTAAACTTTGGTATTTGGAAGCGATTTGATAGCCATTAGTATTGTCATTAGAATTAGTGTTGCCCTGAAAGGTATCATATATGGAAACCTTTTGGTTAGGTTGTGATGAATAGCCATTTGAATAATTGCTGCCATAAATTTTAAGCTGATTTGTTTGATAGATAGGCTGCTGCTGTCTGATTGGCACTGAAATAGAGGCTCCGGTTTGAACGCTGTCTCCATTTTTGTTTTTATTACTTCTTCGAGTTAACGAAGTGGTCGTATATTCCCTGTGAGGCATATTATTATTATTTACATTATTTTGTTGTTGAATAGTATGCTGTTTCTGATGTTGATTAAGTAGAGCAGTGTTTTTCATGGCACTAACGCTCTCATATTCATAATAGTTAGAGATCGGTCTCTCGTGTCTCTCGTTTGGATGACTAACCGGTGATGAGACCTGTCTCTGGTGCTGACTTCTCATAATTTGCCGAACAGGTTCTTGTGGAACAGTATTTACAGGAGAGCTGTATACCTGTCGGTATTGATTAAGAGCTTGTTGTTGTTGTTGGTATTGGTGTAATTGTTGTTGTATTTCTCTATAGTTCATGTAATGACTAAATTTGCTGTTATGATCAGCGATTCCAACCCTACTGCCGGGTCTGAGCAATAAATTTGAATGAATTCTAAGTTTAGTCAAAATGTGAGTAACTCAAGTCATTTACCTTTCTATGGCTTGTCTATAAATATCGTATGAGTTTCCTCTGGTATGTATCACATCATTGGCAGGAATCTATATTTAGTAAATAAACAAAATAAATGACAAAAATCTAAACAATCAATTCAAAAAACAAGAAATGCGAGCAAAACAATATTCGGATGCTTTTTATAGTGCAATCTTTGGTATCTTTTTGGATGCAGTTATAAAATAAAATAATTTTTTATGAACATTCAATTATTATATTATTGAATTGAACGCAAAGCTCTATCTTTTAAAATATAATAAGTTAGAGTCAGTTCTCAAGAAAGCGTTCATGCATTGAGTCGTAAACAATAAATGAAACAAAAAAACATTTATATATTTCTACCTTAACATCATTGGCACCTCTGAGACTGGATGTACGCCTTTGGAATGCATTCGGATATTTCCGTACAATATTGTCATTATAAAGAGGTTCGATCTAAGAGTGCATTCAATCAACAATCAAGAAACCGAATTACAGTAAAAACAAACAAATAGTTTATAATAAAAAGAGAATCGAAAATAATTGGTGCAGAAAATAATGAAATGAGTGCCGTCACCCATAAATATATGCGAATATTTCATCAAATTGACTAAAGGTTCATAAGAGATAAAGTGTTTTTAAAGTAAATTTTATAAACAAGTCCAATACCTTAGGAATAGCCAAACGCCTGCCTTGAAAATTAGGAGTTAAAGGATACGAATACATACGGGAATAGTTAGGGGATACATATGTCTCACTATTCATGTAATCCAACTGTTGAAGTCAATAACACACACATTAAATAATGGCTCAAATTTTCAAATATACTTAACATTCATATTAGTAAACACTCACAGATAATAAAGAGAATAACAATACCTTTTTCCTATCCATTGAATTATGATAAGCAGACTCATAGATCTCTCCATCATTAGGATATAGTCTCTGTCTTTCCGCATGCATTCTCTGATGTTGAGCTCTCAACTGTTGCATTCTCTCATTTCTAGTCATAATCGCTTCATTGCTTAGCTGTTCATTTGGCGCTTGTCCAGCAGTTACACCTGTCGGTGTGCTATGAAGTGGTCCCGAAATCTTGTTAGCCATCGAAGATTTAGACCTTTGCCGAGCGGGTGGTGTCGGTTGAGCTGATTGTGATACATGATTAGTCTGTTGTTTTTGTTGCTGTTCTATTAATCTTTTGTAATGCATTTGAATCCTTTCCTGCTCTAAAATATACATTTGTGCCGCATTGTGAGCACTAATCCGTTCGATATTTGGTTCGCCATTAATCTGTTCATTGTTTGGTTCAGCCGCTGGTTCTCTATCATTAACATTCTTTGATGGAGAAGAACGTCCTTTCTTAGAGCCAAACTTGAATAATGTTTTGAATAAACCCTTCTTTTTGCCGCTATTTTTCTTCTTCAAGAAATTGGCTGTTTCGTCCTCTGTCGTCACCTGAGAACTGGTAACTGTAGTTCCTGTGTATTGCGTGCTGGCCATTGACAGAGCACCGGAAGGTCTCTTTGTATTAACATGCATTTGATGCCCGACTGAAGATCCGCTTTCACTCCCTTCCTCTGCAACTATTAATAGGTATTTAAAAAATGATTAAATTAAAAGATAAAAAACAAAAAACAAACAAAAATATAATGCATTTGAAAATAATTCAATAAATACCAGTTTCCATAGTTTCATGATTTTCAATATTATTGGACGCGTCGTAAGACCTGTCAACTGCTGCGCGAAAACTTTCATTGGTTTCTCTGCTTCGCGAGACTCGAACTGTTGCATGTCGTGGACCAGTGAATGCTCCGACCTGCTCGAGTTGTTCTCTTTGCAAGTCCTGCATCATTGTCTGCAAACTCTCTAAACTGCTAGACTTACGCATTCCCAGTGATGGACCCGTTTCTTTCCTTTGGTTATTTGTTTGAGTGCTATGGTATGGACACGAACCCGGAGATTGACATTTCCCTAATATTTGAACAAGTGTTAGACGTGCCGCCAATTTATTAATTAAATAAAAGCAGTTCAAAAAAAACAGAAAATCAAAACAAATTTTGAGAAAAGCAAATCATAATAAATCTCATGCAAAATAAGAGTAATAGCAGAAAAGCAAAATAAAGAGTGAGTAAAGGAGACAGAGAGAAAGCATGCAATGAAACCCCTATTGAAAGCAAATAAATACCAAATAATGTCATACAACAACACGCCGGAGAGAACAGCACTTGATTTCTTGGCACTTTTTCCCGACAACTCTTAATAGCTTCAGACTTTTCCGCTTTAGAGAAACAAACAAATAGAAATGGAAGTTAAAGTATATTTAAAGCCTTTTAGACTCCATATATTTAAAGAGAAATACTTGGATAAAAAGTAATTAAAATCTATTGAATACATACTCTTATTGTTAGTAATACAATGAGACTGTGAAAGACCCGTCAGAGTTAAAGATTCATCAGAAGCAGATCTCTGAATAAGTGCTACATTATTAGAAACTGTTAATAAAGAAAGTTATAGAAAATGACTTTCAAATGCATATTCAATTATCTCTATAAATATCTCTAAAATTACAAACAACTGTTAAATAACTATAAGATTTAAAGTTAAAAGTATCAAAAATTAAGAATTTAATTGAAAATATTCTAATAAAATAGGCCTAACTGTAGTGTAAGACATACCTAATTCATGATGAAGTATATGTGTCTCACTGTTTTGTGTGGACTCAATTTCACTCATTGAACGGTCTCTTGTGCCTGATTTGTCTTTTTGCTGTTTCTCTTTATCTTCTTTTGCCTTTTTATTTCTTCTATAAGTGTCTGTATTCTTAGCGTCGAGCTGTGCGTGTCTTTTCTCAGACATACTCTGTCTGCCAAAGCCGTCGCGTCGAAAGCCATCACCATTTTCCTCACTTAAGGAAAGTTGACTATCACGAGGTGTTGACTCTTGGTTTACATTAGAGCTATTGGCAACCGATTTATCAACAGAGTCACCATCAGTAATGTCTCTTTCAATCATTACATCATTTCGAGGCACAGTTGACTTTTCGTAGATTTGATTCATGTCATGATTTTCACTTAAATAATACTTTTTCAAAAATGTCGAATTACTTGATGACTGATTAATCACTGGGTTCTGGTTTTGTTCATTTGTAGATAAATTTTTAAGATTTGCGTTCACGGAATCGCTTTTTGGTCTATAAATAACTGTATTTTCATTAGATCTAAAGCTATCGCACGTCTCATCAAATTTATTTATAAACATGTCATTAGTTGGCGAAAGAGTTTCTTCATTACATGAGTCATTACTGGTGGCGCTGAGAAGTGAGTCATTCCTTTGATGGCACGAAGTATTAGACATATGAGGCACACGTCGAGCGACTGTTAATGTAATGGCATTTGGGTTAGCGATCGGTCCCTCGCTTTGAAACATAGCTCTTCTCAGAGTTTCCATCGCTTGACTATTAGTCATACAAAGTAATGGAATTCCATTGATGTTAATTAATTGATCGTTTGTTTGGAGCCGCCCGTCTTTGGAAGCGGCGCCGCCGTATATCACTCCCTTCACAAATATTCCTAAATCAGAGTCTTGACCACTAGATCTGGAAGTCTTGCCCTTAACACTGACGCCCAAACCTGCAGATCCCGTGTCATTAAGTGGTATTTCAAAAGTGAGTACTTCTCGTTCATCAGACGAACAACTGGTGGTTTCGACCGACTTGTCCGGCGGCAGCTGTCTCGGCAACATAGGACTGGGCGACACGTCTGACTCTTGTCTGGAAACTATCAGATCTACTGTTGTTCCTAAAGGTATAGTACGTAATATAGTGACGGCTTCGTTTTGAGACTTTCCTGTCATTTCGATTCCACACACTTCTAACAGTCGATCACCAGCTCTAAGTCTGCCATCTTTGACAGCTTCTCCCTTTCGCAAAATGGACTTTATATAAATAGGACAATTACCTCCGGCGGGATTATCTCTGGTTGTAATACTGAATCCTAAGCCTTCATCGCTTTTTTTGAGTTGAATGTGATATTTTTTGCCTATTTTTCTAGTGTTTGCCACAACTAATGCAGAACTGGCCGCTGGCTTATGACTGGCCGAAGCGGTCAACTTCTTAGTAGGCGTAACAGTTGCCACTTTCGTGTGCTGTACCGCTCGTTCTTCGCCCTCAACCATACCCGCCTCTAATCTGAGCTGTTCGTGTTGTCTCATTAGGTTTGCAGGCTTTGGTAGCACTGGAGGAGGGAATGGCTTCACAGCTGATGTGCTTTGTGTTTGATTCTGATTATTATATTTTATAATTCTTAGCGATATTTCATTGCTTTGTAACGCATTTCTAAATATTTCTTGTGATCTCTCAAAGTCAACGCTACGAATACAGCGACCGTTTATCTCAATAATACTGTCGCCGACATGTAGTCTCCCGTCTCTATCTATTCTACCGCCGGGTTCTATGCCTTGAATGATTAGTCCATTACCACACCCGATGTCATCATTGTCCGGCACCACATGTATGCCGAGAGGACCCGACTCTTTGGCCAAATTAATGATCACAGAATGGTCAGCACTTCTTTGCCTTGTGTTGTCCTCACTCGATATCGATGAGAGAGAACTTTCTCCCAATTCATGGTTTAAATGTCTTGACATTGAGACTACACTTTTGTTCAATTCATTCGTGTCTTTCACAGAGTTGTTCTCTTTATTGTCTTTATTTATTTTGAGGACTTGTCTGTCGGCCGCTTCGGACCAAATGTCTAAGTTATTGGCAATCATTGAGAGTCTTCCCGACCCTCTGGAAAATCTAGAAAATGAGTTATTGCTTGTGGTGGAGGAGGGAGTGTTAGTGTTCTCAGACTTCTCTTCACTGCCATAACCCTCTTCTTTAATACTTCGCGGCGATAACGAGTTTGAGTGAACAGATCTGTCCCTCTCGTCATCCGATGTCTGACCAAAGCTTGCGTTCTGTGAATCAAACATAACATTTCATTACTACCGGTATAAGTCAAACAAAACACAGAACACTTACCAGAGAATGAGTTGAGGCGTTCCTATTGTTCTTGCTGTCAATGGCGACAGCAGTTGACCACCTCTTGCTCTGATCCAACTCATTGGTAATATCAATGTCTGGTGAGAACCGATTGAGCACTGGTTCACTTCCACGCCTCACCTGCAGAGGCACAGAAACGCACGAATGGATGTCATCTGAAGTAATCAATACGTCGTTGTCTTCTATTATGATGTTTGGCATGATTTGTGATGAATTTGTGTCAATATTAATATTAGTATTGAATGAATCGACCATTTGTTTGACTGAAGTGTTGTGTTGTTGTGTTTGACTGTTTGACACATTCAAAGAGATGTTAGCATTGAGAGTCTCATTGATGGAAAGCATCACTTTATGTATAATATCTTCAGTGTTTTGATTCACTTGAATGTAATCACTATTAATGCCAGGCTTGAGAAGAGACTGTTTGTAGATCTCATTCAACTTTTCTGACAATTTCTTATTAATGTTTTCATCCATTTTCACACAATTAATACCATTAATACATGTTTTATAAAAATAATATATAATTAATAATAATAAATGTTATTTAATAACAAATGAATAGAATTTGATGAATCATTGATTTGATAAATAAATAAAAGATAACAAAATTGTAAATAAATTGATATAATAGTGATTGAAGTGATTGAAGGCTTCAAACATAGTTAGTATTAAAGGCGTCTCAAAAGCACTAA
>JAQGCH010003525.1:0-10451 GCA_034699485.1 Nanhermannia elegantula
TTTTTTAAATATATTCTTTAAATGAAAGCCTATTTCATATCAATCCCAATAATTATAATACTAACAGACTGTGCGCTATGACTTAAAAACTAATTTCAATATTACATGTGTTTATCATTTAAATAAAAGTATGTCTTATCTCATATAGTCTTACATTTTGTTGTGAAATATCTATTGTTTGACTTTTCATTTATTTAAAATATTTATTGAATTAAACAATTTTGAAAATAAAACTTTTTATTTAATTGAGAAAAATATTAATTAATTAAAACGTTATTTAAAGCGTTATTTAAAGCGTTATTAAAACGTTATTTAAAACGTTATTTAAAACGTTATTTATTAGTAATAAACATAAGAATAAGCGACTCATTGAGTGAATAATGAGTTGAATCCCATTGAAAACAATTGACTTTTTTATAATTTTTATTACATTGTAATTGAATTTATAAATAGTTATGAATTGAATTAGAAATAGATTTTAATAATAATTTGTATGAATAATAATAATGAGTATTAATAGAGAGACAGGAAATAGTGTATCGATTGTTAGCAATGAAGGCATGAACGGAGACAACAATGAAAACAAAACTATTATTTCTCAAAAAGAGAATCAAATTATTATTAACAACACTTTGAATGACTCGTTAATTAAGACAATTAATTGCAATTCGAGTCAAACGTTTGCTAATAATGCAGAAACTGATGAAGAAATGGACATCTCTTTGAGCGCAGACAACAATTGTAACAATGATTTAGTGATCACTAATGGAGACATCGATCACATGAATCACTGCATTCACTCCAACGATGATACCATTGATGACGACACCATTGATGATACCATTGATGACACCATTGATGACACCAATGGTAATGTCGATAATGGCCCTCAAGGATCAGATGAAAACCAAGACAATGATTATGAAGGCAAACAGCAGACCATTGTTTGCGATAAAATAAAATACGATATAACAGAGGTTTCCATTATTTTTTAGTTATTCTTTATATTTGTTTTTGTCATTCTATTGGTTCTATTAATACAAAAACTTATATTTGTATTACTTTTTCCTTTTTTTTGTATAACATGTTTGACTCAACTCACGAAAGTTGGCTTTTTATGAGTTGTACTTAACTGTAATGCAGAGATGTATTGCACTAAAAGCTGACTTAAACTTAATTAAGTTAGATATGAGTGCAATACATGTCTCCCATACAGCACAACTTCCATAAAAGCAAACTTCGTATCGAGAGTGCAGTCAATTAATTATTAATTTTGATGAACTTTTCCTCAAACAATTACATATATTTCACTCCATTTCTCTAAAAACAAATCCTTTTATAAATTGGAAAAACCCTTAATTTGTGGAATTTTCTCACCTTTTAATTAAATTTTAATTGACTTTCTAGAGTGAGGAAAAGATCACTGTTTATGCTTACGTCAAGAATTGCACCAAAACAGACATCAAGTTTTGCGAAGACTCTATTGAAGTCAGATTTCAAACATCTGACCAAACATTCAACAGCTCTTACAAATCAGATTTGAACACAACCTATATTTGGAAAATCAATTTGAGGTAATTTTAATAAAATGATTGTATAAACTCTTTTTCATTGAGTATAGATTTGAGACACAATTAGCCCATAATTAGCAGAAAAAATATTTTGAAAATATGACCAAATTTTGCCCCTATTCTCACCATTTTTCCCAATTATCTAAAAATAGAATCTTTAGTTGAAATAATTATTTATCAATGCTTTTCTATTTTATTCTATGTTCGTATATATTTTTAGCGGCAAAATAATACCTGAAGAGTGTTTTTACAAACTCTCGGCACCAAAATTCGAAATACACCTTAAGAAGAAGTGCACTCGCTTTCGATGGGATTCTTTAGAACAGACGACAACACCAACACCTCAACTAATAAACAATTCATTGAATATTAACGATAGCGCTCTTTTTGATGCTCAACGACAGCTCACACATAATCGTAATAATAATGCAAATGTTGACCATTCAATGTCAGGCAATTGGCAGCCAATCGTTTCTAATGAAGACAAAAAGCTCGACCCAAACGTCTCCAACAATTCTAACAATGCATTACTTTCTGTTAATTCTAATCAATTGGCGAATAGTTCTGTTGGCAAAGAACTGGTTGTCATTAATAATAATATTTTAAGTAATGACTCAACTAATAGAAAAGTTGGTTATACGGGTTTAGACAATTTGGGCAACACTTGCTTTATGAATGCCGTTATTCAGTGCCTTTCCAATACTGATCCCTTTCGGGACTACTTTTCTTGTGAGTCAAACATTTTCATTCAAATAATAGATTTAAATTTATTCTAATTTTCTTTTAACTAAATGATTCATAACTCAAATTATGTGTATTATTAGTGATTGATTTTTATTACTGTATTAGTCTTTCTTTAAATATAATTATGATTTTCTCGACTTTTATCGAAAAGCCAATCATTACTGTCAAGACATAAACGAAACCAATCCGTTGGGAACTAAAGGACAGATCGCTAATGCATTCGCAAACTTATTGAAACAGCTATGGTTAGGAAAGCAGTCATCAGTACCGCCTCAAAGATTGAAGTCATTAATAAGTGAAAACGTATCGCAACAGTTCTCAGGCTTTCAACAACACGACGCCCAGGAATTGATGGCATTTCTTTTGGACGCACTTCACGAAGACTTAAATCGAATTAAAGAAAAGCCTTATATAGCGGTCAATAGTGATTGTGATAACGGAAACATAGCTGACGAACAATTGGCAGACGAGGCCTGGAAGAGATACAGAATGAGGAATGATTCTGTTGTGGTCGACTTATATCAGGGACAGTTTAAGTCAAAACTCGTTTGTCCTGTTTGTGGAAAAGTTTGTTTCTATTTCTATGTCTATTATTTTTATATCACTTTTGTTTAAATTTTAATTATTTTAAATTATATTTATGTGTTATCGCACTTTTAGATATCAATAACATTTGATCCGTTCCTCTACTTATCGGTTCCTTTTCCTAAACCTCCGATTGTACATGAGGTCTACTTTTTCAGGCGTGACTCAAACGGAATGTCGACATCGAAGCCAATAAAATACAAGATTAAGTTACCGCACGACGCCATTGTTCAGCAGTTATTAGACTTTGTATCTAAAGAAACAAATGTTGCCACTTCTGCAGTAAGTCTTAAAATAAGAAAACTTTTATGAAAAGCATAGGCTATCCTGAGCCTAGACTTCAGGCTTAAGCTCTGAGGTTTTAAGCCATCACTCAAAATAGAGTGATACTGAGCCTCAATGCAAAATTTTTACAAAAACAGTGTTAATGAGATATTTTACATATTTTAAGTTTATTACAAATATATTCCAATGTCTAAAAGTAAATGAGAGCGCAGTAGCAATTAATTTATCAATAATTTACGGCTTGAGATCAGGCTCTGAGGTGGGCTAAGTTTCGCTGACTTGAAACATATGCTCTTCATTAATAATAACATTGATTAAGCAAAATATTTGAATTATTTTCAGTTGCGTTTAATTAAAACCTCAAGTGAAGGCTCAATGGCTAAGTTTCATAATCCGAAATGGAGTATACCTAAGCTTCAAACAGCAGAATTTCTATTAATGTTTGAATTATTAGCTCCTAATGAAAACATCAAACAAGACATTCAGGAGTTCATTGTTATACAGGTTTTTCTTTATTCTAATTATTATTTTTAATAGAGATGAGCTTTAAATAAATGAATTAATTTATTGATAGCGTTTGTCTCATCCGCCTAAAAGTGATAACTGCGCCAATTGTGATAAGAATAGCGGTTGGGATAATGTAGAGCTCAAGGCTTGTAAGCAATGTCAAAGAGTTTCTTATTGTAATAAGTAAGTCATCTTTCACTCATAGCTAACACTAAATACTCTTATTATAGCCATTACTTATAGAAATGAGTTAATATTTATTTCAACCACTTTTGCAGAACCTGTCAAACAGATCACTGGACTGTTCACAGAAGAGACTGTATTTATAGACCAGAACCTATAGGTCTGCCTTTCATTATATCTGTGGCCAAATCTGAGTTGACGTATAGGAACTTATGCGCAATCGTCTACTCATACGCCAGACATTCGATTAGAATTCCTCCGAATAATGAGACTTTAGTTCTCAATTTAAATCAGTTTCCGATTCCTCCGCCGTTTGTGTTGAGACCGTATAAAGATTTGAACAAACCTGAAGACATGGAAGAAGCGATTGAGCCACAGATTGAATCAAAAGACGGAGTTATAGATAACTATTACGACCAGTTGTTGGACATTAAAACTTATTACATTTCTTTGGATTGGATTAATTCTAAAACTTATGGAAATAATTGGCTCGAAATCGAATCACTTGGTATTGACTACGACACAGATTTTAAGTCGTCAGCGATTGCAGACAGAAATGATGTCATCTCATTAGAAGACTGTCTAAGGCTTTTCACAGAACCGGAAGTGTTGAACCCACAGGAGGCTTGGTTTGTGACGCTTTCGCTCATTTTAATCGTTTATTTATTTTTAACAAATATTACTTATTATCTAAATTAAATCATTTAAACTTATGTATAGTACAGTCCAGTATAGAAAATTACAATAATTGAACATTTGTACTGAGAATAAATAATTATATTAATTGATAGGTATTGTCCGCAATGTAAGGAGAATCGGGAGGCGACTAAACAAATAGCTTTATGGCGTTTGCCACAGATTTTAGTCATTCAATTGAAACGATTTTCGTTTCGTAACATTATATGGAGAGATAAAATCGATCGAATGGTCCGCTATCCTGTCAATGGATTAGATATCAGCGAATTCTATTGTCGGACTGAATATGATCCAGACTTTCGTCCAATTTATGATTTGTACGGTGTGGTCAACCATTACGGAGGAATGTTTGGCGGCCATTACACTGCTTTCGCCAAATCCAGTAATAATTTACCGAATTTAGGTATTAATCGCTTTATTTGATTAAGTTTTGTATTTAAGCATTTACTTAATTATTTATTTGTTACATATTAAAAGATTGGCGTTCTTTCGATGATAGTCGTGTCGAAGATGTCACTGATGACCGGGTAGTCACCCGAAACGCTTATATGCTATTCTATAAGCTTAGAGAATAAAATTCAAGTTATAAATTATAATTATTATTATTAGAAAATTCACTGTTAAAACTTTTTTAATGGTTATAACTTATAAATTTATGCTTAACTAGTATTCAATTTATGTATTATTCTAATTATTATTATATACAATTATTGTTGTATAAACGCATTGATTCACTTTTATCATTATTTAATAGAATCGGTTTTACCGACAATTTATTATAAGTTTAGTGAATTTTTAGCGCATTAAAGCTCCTCAAAGTTGGCCACTATTATGATTATAATCAATGTTATTATTAGTTGAACACTAATTTTACTTATGCTTCAGTGATTTTGATCATTTGATTACTAAAATATCTAAAACTCATTTATTAAAAATGACTTATTTTCCATATTTAGAGTTCATATTTGAAACCTTCTTTACTTTATAAAATAAATACATATATTTTAAATATTTACATCATTTACACTTTTAAAGAAATATTAAAAAAACATTTTCCTCAGCCAACTCCCTAATGAGAGGAGATCTCACCTGTGCCCATGTTAAACCAGTGAGATTTATACATGTGGAACCTGTGTCGGCTGTGGGCAAACGCGTCGAGCTGTAGGGATGTTTAAAAAACACTAAATATTTGTTGGGTCTAAAAGTCTAATCTAAAGTCTAAAACTTTAGACTATGTCTAAGTCTAAAGTCTAAAGCTGTAGACCTCATGTCTACTTTTCTCAGCTCTATACTAAAGTCACACCTTATTGTCACCTAAGTGTTGAGGCCATATTCAAATGTGTTACATAAAGTCACAAATTTTAAGTTAATATTTGGTGCGATTAACAGATAATTATTATTAATTAGGATTAAATTTTTAAAGATGTTTAAAAAAGAGAGCATAACGTTTCTTTAACAATAGCACTCAAATTGAAATTATGTTCACTTTAAAAATTCACTTAAGAATTTCTTGGTCCTAATAGTGTCACTTTATGGAGGTTTAACTGTATGCCTAAAGTTATAACGAAAGTTTGATGAATAAAATGAAACAATTTGTTAGAAATAATGAAGATCTTTGCTAAGTTAAAAAAAATAATTTTAACCATTTTTTACCTATTCTGAGGCTTTATTATGGCTTATAATGTATAATGATTACAAAAATAAAGCAAATTATGGCTGAATAACAGCGATTTTGTCAATGATCGGAGATTTCAATTGAGAAATTTTACTGATTCGCATCAACTTCACAGTCGCATACTTTTTACGGCAATTCTCAAATTTAGAATTTTCTGATTTGATCATTATTTTGCACAATTGCGATGCACTCGAAAGCAGTTGTTCTTCAGTATAATCACTATAAAACTCGAGAGTTGGCGTCAACTTTACTGACGAGTCTCCAAAAATTTTGAGCGTAACGTACAATGAAGTGGCGGCTAATAGTAAAGGGTTCCAATGCGCGCACTCGTACTCCACAAGAGTCAGTTCCATCAGATAATTAGCAAGAGAATAGATTCGTGAGTCGGCGTGCGCTGCCTTCGAATTACGACGTAAGAAATGGAGTGCTAGAGGACGTCCCAACTTAAACTTAAGAGACTTGAGTACCTCTGACTTCATCTTAATTATGTCTCTCTTGCGGTAAAGTTTGTCACAAATGTGAACCAAATCTTTTATAACCGGCGGATATATTTCCTCAAACTTGCTCGCGATCAAGAATGCGGTCACGACTACCAATTGGATTTTATCTTTACTTATATTTTCATTCTATTAATATTTACGAATAAACCATATGTTTAAGAACTTAATTCTGGTAAAAAACCTGAAAAAAGCGATCCATTATTCAAATTGCGAGATATAAAGTCTCTGGAAGTAAATGGAACTGATAGTGGACGTTAATCAGCCAATCAATGACAACACTTCGCATTCTGGGAGTCATTTCGGTTTGAATTGAAAGAAAGTTAGACCTTATGTTCTGTGTGTTCTGTTATCAGATTGAATGCAATCTTAGAATTTTAGTTTAATACTAATTAATGCTAAAGTAATTAAGAACTAAAGAGCATCAAAGACATACCCCTCGTGCGTATTGGTCAAACTAACCAACACTATTAACATATTAAATTGAGGTATCTAAAAAAAGTCTTACTGTCAGAGTACTGTCTCATTACACTATGTGAAGCATAAAGTAAAGTCCAACTACCAATTGTTACCACAATTTGGTTGTCCCTAATGTTTGATCCCGTTTGAGACATGACTTAAAACTTTCTACGTTTAGTAAAGATTAAATTATATCTACTTTTACTTTACTTATGATAAAAGGAAAGACTTGTTTTAAAGAATTTGAAAATTTGTGAGAGTCTATGTAGAAATATTGACAATTCCCGTTACATAGGCTTCCAGTGAAAGTCTTTAGAGTTTTTCTTATAAATCAACTTAACTTTGATTGTACTTCAACGTGATATACCATTAAAATGTATATCAGAGCTGCAATTCAGAGATCTCCCTTCTAAGCTATCATTTCTAATAATTATATACAGTTTATTCATTTATTTAATATTTGTAAGAGCTTTAAGTTTCTCATAGATTAAAACTAAATTGTATGGTTACCATAATTAAGAGAATCCCTTAAATTGAGTACTATTGAGTAACTAAATTTTGAGTTAATAATGAGTCAATATTAGAAGTATTTTCATAAAACTCATATATTTTCTAAATTATTCTCAAACCCTTATGAATCGGCATCTTTTCCTGGATTTTGCATACAGATAACAACGTAACTTTTTGGGAGTGATTGTACTTTTAATATAAATAATACTCAAAGAGAAACAAAAGCACAGGTAACACCTTATAAATATTAAAGTGTATCAAATTATACAATCAAATTATGTAAAATATTAAGTTACTGTCAATTCAGGGAAAGTTTTGCATATATTTTGAGGCTCAGGCTCAAAAAGGGCGCTCGAGCCGAGCATTGAGCCTAGGCTAGCCTGGGCTCAGCCTTAGCCTATGGACATCATTAGTATTTAGTATATACTTTATAGTAGTCATCACAAAATACCTGAATTAGAGCTATTTTTCATTAATTTTTGTTTATTTGTAATTTTTAATTAATTTAGTTCATAATTTGACTTTAGTTTAAAATTTTAATTATTTTAGTGTAGAATTAATAAATAAAAGTGTAAAACAATTAATTTTTATTTAAATAAATAGATTAGAGATTTATATATGATTTTAGAAACTGGCGATCAGTACCACTGCTGATAATAAAGAGTAAATAAAAGAAGTGGGCGTTAGTCTTGTGGATAAATGTCTCACAAATTGGAGTGTTTTGGTGACCGCCGGATACTTATCATTGAGATCTATTTTGTTAACAGTTTCGATGCCATTGCCTTTCAAAAAGTCAATCAAAGATTCTTTACTGACAGGTGCCATATAATCACGAACTTCTTCTCTTCGCCACCAATTCTTTGCATTTTTACCTGTTTTTAAGATTATATTAAAAGTAAATAAAGTTTGAAATACGTGTACTTTAACTGTAATACCTGTGAATCGATATGTATATAACCGAACTCTTATATATTTGGGAGGCTTTTGAAAGGGTAACCGCTTTCTATCCAATAAGTCGAGTACTTCTGGCTGTGCTGTCAATAAGCGGTAACACAAATGCAAAAGCCAGGGATTGTTCTGATAACTATCGAGAGACGCGAACCACATCTGCCAATCGAGACGCGGTTGATGTGGAACTAATTTAATAAATAAAACAAATGTCAAAATATAGTAAAATTTGAAATAAATAGTTAATTAACTGATAAATTTAGGCGCTTTTGTAATATCTCCGGGTTTGTACATAAAGTGATACTCTTTCCAACCGGTAATACTCGCTAAATCATTGTTTCCTTCAATTATTAGCTCAGGTCTGCCTTCAGTTCCAGTCATTCTTCTAAAAAGTCCATAACTGTTGACGATATGAAAGCTATCAACTGATTTATGCCAACGATTAATGATTGGCCACAAGCGAACAGAATGTGTGGGATCAACACTAACATGAGGAACAAGAGATATCGCGAACATAAAAATGACTAACAATGAGTAGATTAGTGTAAACAATAGGTTTGCAAAACGCTTCACAGTATTTGTCGGCAAAATAAGGCATCTGTTAATCGATTTGAATAATTAATTGCAATAAATATTAATAATTAATAAATATAAATAGAAATGGAGACAAACCGTGAAATAGCGAGCAATATATTGCATAATAGAGAGATCGTTGCGATTGATATAGAGATAGGAATCGCCCACCGAATAAATTCATTCAACTGATCGTTATTGAAGGCAGTGTTCATTGATAGAGAGCCAGAAATAAGTTTAATGTCAAACAACTTAATAGTCCAATAGATTATAGAGAAATAGACGAATAATGTGATCAACTTTTGCAATATTTTTGGCATTAAAAACCTTGGCTTCGGTTGAGTTGAGACGGATTTACTTTTTTCAATGTATGAATCATTGAGAATCGCAAAGCAGAGAGCAATAGTCAGCAAATTGAAAAAGTTGTAATTACCGGTCGCTATGATTGCCAACTGAAATAATACCTTAAAGATAAATAAATAAATAATTTAATTAATTAGATTTAATGAATGAAAGCTATAAATGAGAACTCACTTGCATTATAAATGAAAATACTCTTAAATTTTTGATGGGAATGAAGAAAAGAAAGGGCACAACTATTTCTATAACATAGGTAGATATGACTGAAAATTTTAGGAACCATTTGGGGAAATGGTGTGTAAACCATGAGATTGGGGTCGGAATGCACTGCGATTCAAAGTGAATGTCGAGCGCAGTCAAAGTCCACCATTTGGGACAACCACTGGTCAGCTTAACGACACCCGAAGCGAACATTAACCGAAATAAAAGCCAACGAATTAACCAAAAGGTGAGCGCATTGTGAGGACCGGACTCTAATAGCAGTGGTATTCGTATTGTTGATGACAAAGCAGTGAGAGCTCCGACTTCTAGTAATAAAATATCCCATTGAAAGTACATAAAGGTTTGGCCGACCTTTTAATTGAGTCATTCAATAGTTTATTAACTTTTCATTTAAATGTTTTTTTAGTGTTTTCAAACCTGATATATAGAGAAATATAACACCAATAGTAAGGAATACATCGAAAAGTCTCGAAATGTGGGAAACAATAACTGAATCAACGAAATGATTACTCCAACCAATGCTATTATTTCTAGAGTCGATGTGAGAGAGATTCCGACCGATGGACCCAACCATACAAGTGATGGCAATTGACTAAAGGCTGACACCAATGCGTTCGCACCTCTTTTGTCGATCTG
>JAQGCH010003526.1:0-10450 GCA_034699485.1 Nanhermannia elegantula
AATAATTTTCTACTTCAAAATGGATTCAAATAGAGATGAATTTACATTTAGACTAATGGAAGAAAGGGATATGAAGGCAGCGCTTATGTGTTTCGCATCTCATGGATTGTATGAAAGCCTTTCAACTTTACAGGCCTTTTATGAGTGCGATCCAAACGCTTTTTACGTGGCGATCAGTAATACTGACAGTAAGTATTATATAATATAAATTATGCAAATAAATTATATATTTTAGGGATCAGAGGAATAATAATATATCTTTTTAAAGGCTTCAACTGTTAGCAAATAGTTATCGTTTATCAAAGTATAGAAAATTTTTCATCAGCGATAAAATCAATTTTATTTATTGATTTTTCTATACATTATTTATAGAGAGGAAATGCCTTATTGTGCTCAAGTTTTTTATCTCTTTATTTGCTAACAAATGAGTTTTCTAACAGCTATTCTGCTATACTTTTATGCTTTCGTTAGTTTATCTGCACATCAAATCAATTTTGTTGCCATAGAAGTTATTTGATTAGGCCTTTTGTTTTGTAAGATATTTCTATGGCCACAAATATTTTAGTTTACAAAATAGTCTAGAGTTATGAGTTGTGTCGTATAGTTATAGACATAAAACTTGAGAATCAGGCTATACCTTACGGATTATTTTTCAATTTATTACAAACAATTTTTATATTAAATTTAAAAATTCTGTTTCAGTCGAATGTAATATAATTAAAATCCGCTTTATTGTGAATCTGTCGGGACGTGTAAATGCTTTTACTATTACAGGGTGTCATTAAGAGCCGTTACCAGGATATTCAGTTCTGGGGTCAGACATAGAAAAAATCCGACATATGACAAAATTTTTAAATTGCTACAGACCTACACTTAGATCTTGAAAAATCTCTGGGTGACTAAAGATTTTTAGTTACTGCTTCAGTTTTAATCTAAACCAATGCAAGTCAATAAATTAAATAGTGATAAAGTCATACAGAGCTATATATTCTCTGTAACCAATTCATTAAAATGTGAATAAACTGTATTTTTCTTATGATTGTTATTCAAATAAAATATAATTAAGAATATTAGAGATAAACATAACAAAATACAATAACACCCAATATAGTAAAATGTTAGGAAATTGCAGTTCACTATATCAGTAAGTGAATTGAATTGTTGAATAGTTTAAGTTAGACTTTAATTGTAATAAAACTTCTCTCTAAATAAATGTTTAATTCTTAATGTTTAAGATCGATTGATTGGTGTCTGTGGGTCACCAGTCACTACACATTCGTCTGGATTTTTAGGATTATATGCTGTGGATAAAGAATTTCAAAATAAGGGCATCGGAAAAAAATTATTTGGTCTCTGTATGAAACATATCGGAGACAGAAATTGTGGACTACACGCACACATCGATGTCTATCAGAAAAGGGCCGGATTTTGTGTAAGCGAAGGACGAGCTATGGCTGTGTTCGAAGGAATGCCAACAAATTTAAATAAACTTAATAACAAATTAGATGACAATCTCGTAATCAATGAACTAAAACATGACAATCAAAGCTTATTATCAAAAATAATTAGTTATGACACTAAAGTACATAATGAGAGTCGAGAAAAGTTATTAACTTTGACTCTTAATAAAGAAGATTATAATACACTTGTGATAACTGATGGAAGTAATGGTCAAGTGTTAGGCTTTGGGTGTTTAAGACCCAGTTCTAGTAATTTACAAATGTTAGGACCTGTGTATGCAGATAATGAACGTATCGCTGAGGTATTGATTTATCATTTAATCAAATCCTCAAAATTAACCCAAACCTATGGCTTGGCTTATATGACAATCGACTTTTCGGACTCTGTTTTGAAAATAGCACAAAAGTTAGGACTTATTGAACGAGAAAGGGATCAAAGAGTTTTTACTAAATATCCCATACCTGCCAATTATGAGTATATCTATTGTATTTTTTCACCTAATTTTTCATTGTAAATCGTTTTGTATTAAAATTTAATTTCTATTATAAATCAAATCTATTGTAAAAGTTGTAATCAGTTGAGTGTTATATAATATTTTTAATCAATATTTAGTTTAATATGAATTTAACTCAAAATAATACACAAATTATTATAAATTATTGTAAATTATGTCACATTTTAATAAAAATTTTAACGTTTACCTTAAGTAATGAATTCATAAGCAGTCAAATAAATAGTTATTTAAAAATATTAAGCAAACACACAGTTGTTATAATTGGCTGTAATTATAATAATTTTTTGAGTGAATTACTAATGAATTTAATGCTATTTTGCAAACTAAACAAACCGTTGACTTTAATTAATTTTTTATATGAGTTTAAATGAAAAGAAAATATTTTAGTTTAAGTGAAAAACAAATTTAACTTTAATATATATTTTCGCACATTTTCTAATATTTTTATTATGAAGTCTCACATAATTTTATAATCAATTCTCAGATTTTTATGTAAAGCCTTAACAAAATTTAAATCTAAAGCACATAAAAACCATATCATTATAGTTAAACTTTTTTACAATTTCTTTTAAATAATGTTTCAAATGCTTTACTTAAAGTGTTTTATGAACTCATCAATTGTTTTGTGAGTTTTATTCACTGCTGTATTGAAATTAATTGATTTAATTTCATAGCAATTATTAATTACATCACAAACTCATGAAATTAAATCATTAAATAATAATTAAATATGAAATAAAAGTTTAATTAATTATTTAAGAGAACAGAAATGGATTACATATTTATTGTTTCTGTTAATTAGGTTTACATTCAATTTGCTTATTATAGTATTGAAAAGAAGTAAATGAATGAATATTTAATATAAATCTCTAAAAGTATTTTTACTCAATTTAAGTTAATTTTCGGTACTCAAAAAACACTGCTGCGAAACAACGGGTGTATTCTTGTAGATGTTTCAAATTTTAGAAATCTTTTTAAATCAAAAATTTAATTCAACTCTTTTTATTTGAAATTAAAACTAATAATTGAAAAAAGACTAACAATAGTTTTATACGTTTTATACATTCTATTATTTTATATAGAAATTTGATTTTAAAGAATAAGTCAGAGATAAACGGTTTATCCTTTATACTAATTTCAAAAACTCTTTGACTCAATAAAAAACAAAAGCCAAAAGAAATGGGTGGATGTTGTGGTAAGAAAAAGGTAATTAAGAGGACACGAGTTATGAACGAAGATGTTTTGGAATTAATATTAGAATATTTGAGTGTTAAGGAAATGCTTAGACTCGAGAGAACTTCACTACAGTTTATGCATTGTGTGAATTATGTATTGAAACGACAAAAGGGGTTAATAATAGACGAAACAGACCTCTGGAAAAAGGTAATGAAACCCTGCGATCACACAAATCATTCTGTTATTGGCGGAGATATTACTGATATATATCTGAAGACAAGAATGACTTCAATCAAAAAAAGGCAAATATTGGGTCAAATTCTTCAGAAGTGCGTTAACATTAAGAGCTTTTATCTCAATGTTTGCATCGATTATAAGACAATTCTATTGATTTCTGAAAGTTGTGAACGACTCGAGTGTTTGAGTTTAGGAAATGTTTTTTTGGAGTCAATGGAATTGAAAAAAATGGGTCAATTGTTCGCCAACAGAGTAATTCATCTCTCAATTGAATGTTATTTATCACAGAATATAAATAACGAGAAAATTGTTTATCTGTTCAGACATTTGTCATCACTTGAGAACCTGAAAATAATTCATTACAATCTTTTGGGAAACACTTTGGATTCAGTGGCAAATACTATCAGCTTTTTCACAATAGAGAGACATTATAATGAGCCAAATAATGACACACATGACGATCGCATAACTCATGAGCAATCTGTCAGAGATCTTATAGTTCGCAATCAGAGATATATTAGAAGATTACACATCAGTGATGTGTATATTTCGAAGGATATGTTTGAATATATTTGTGAAAACTTAGATCTCAATCAATTATACATCCATTGCTATCTCTTTCCGTTTGAATCTATCTATAAGTTGGAATCACAGAGAAATCTCAAATCACTTTCTTTAAGAAGTTTAGTTTTATTATCGCATGAATTCTCTGAAAATATATTTAATTCGCTTAATATCCGTTCTGTTCGTCTAATTCGCTGCGCATTCAAAGTGAAACAATTCTTGAAATTGATTAAACTATTTGGAAATATAGAGAAATTGGAATTAAATATAATATTGTTTGCCTGTGAATGTACTCCAACCAATGCCAATAGTGTCTATGACTGCCACAAATGCAGTTATCAATGCTTTGAAGCCGTATCAAAGTTAAAAACAATCAAAGCTTTGAATATAGAATTTCATATCCAGTACACAAGTGTTTGGAATACAATAGAAAATTATCAGAACTTGTGTTCATTTGGGGCGAAATTTTGTGATTGTTTGGATTCAGAGAAGTTATTCAAAGACATCAAACTGATTGCCGACAGAAATCCAAAGCAATTATTGACAGTAAGACTGACTGATTGTTTGATTTATAGCAAAAATAGGAAGTCATTCAAACCATTGAAAGTAAAGTTGCCCTCAAATGTTCTGTTCATTTATGAAATATCTGGAGGTCTTTAAAGTTATTATTATTAGAAAATTTGTAATGTTTTTCATGATTTGATTGAATAGTATTGAGAATTTTTAAATAAATTGATACCAAATAATTGAAAACATTGTTTTTTGTAAGACGTGAGCGCGAGCCTCAAGTCTTATTATAATCGGTTTCTTATCAATTCATATATTTTTCAATTTATCAATTTTTACTCAAATTTATTTTTTATTTAGTTTTAATGAATATAGATATAGAAACGCACACTAATCGCATATTTATTTAAATTACACTAATTTTGTTTAATAAAAAGTCTCTCAAAAAATAAAATTTATTGACTTAAAGCTCGTTTACTGTTCATTACCCGAGAGTAAGCGCAAGGATGAACATAACTACTTGAAGTATTTTCTGATAAAATAGTATATTCCATAATAATTCCATTCATAATATAAATACGAATCAAATGATTAAGAAGGTCATACATAAAACGTGGGAGTGGCGCGACTGGCTATGGCTTCGCTCTTGGATCGAAGGGTCTGAGTTCGAACCCCAGGCGGGTGCCATTTCTTCTGCTATATGTTGGCCACATATTCAGTGTTTTTTAAACATCCCTATGGCCCGACGCGTTTGCTCACAGCCGACAGAGATTCCACCTGTAAAAATCTCATTGGTTTAACATGGGCTTCAGTGAGATCTCCTCTCATTAGGGAGTTGGCTGAAGAAAACGTTTTTTTATATGGAAATTATATTTGATAATAAATTCCCATATAATTGTATTTTCAAACTCTGAAGTGATGTCAAACCACTCAATAGATCTTCAATTTTGTTACGATTTTCATACTCTTTGAAGCCCTCTATTGTCAAATGAATTATTCTGTTAGAGAATAACTGTCCCATTCTTACCAAATCTATTGAACCCAAGAATATGTTCCCTAAACGTAAACATTCAATTCTTTCGCACTTATTGGCAATCATTATTGTCTCGAAATCAAGGCTAACATTGAGATAAAAACACTGAATGTTAAAACACTTCTCAACAATGAATTCCAAAATTATTTTCTACTTTTTAGACCAGTATTTCCAATATAGTCTATTCAAGATATTTCTGACTGAAGTCTACCCCTTATTGTTCAATATTCTCAACAAATCAGAAATATCTCCGCCAATAAACAAATGGTTTTTGTGGTCACAAGAGTTATAAGACTAGCATTGATCCCATATATTCTTCGCCTTAAAACTTAGTCCTATTTGACGTCTTAAAACTGCATCAACACATTCCATGAACTGCACACATGTTCTCTCAATACAAAGCAATTCCTTTACACCCAAGTATTCAAAAACAAACTGCAAGACGTAATCATTCATAACACGGGATCTCTTCGGGTCTGTCTTAGTGTTGCCACAAAATATACGTACATTTCTTCAAGTTTTTCTCTTCGGTATTTCAGAGTTCTGTATATTTTTCAAGAAATGTATTTTTTGATTCAATTTTTAATACAAATACAATAAAACTTATTGTTAGCCCCTTTTTAATTATTGTAAATTAATATCACAGTAAAAATGTCAGTTGTGTTGCATTGTTGAGAAAGTACACTATTGTTGAAACTCAAACTTCACTTAGGATTAAGTTTCGACTCTTATAAAGTGAAAAGTATTTCATTTTTATTAAATTTGTTGTCAATGCTTTTCAGCCAATATTTATAATTTTTATTTCAAGAAATTAAATGTAAAAAATATTTTAAAAATTACTTCTCAACACATATAACTTAAGTATGACCCTGATATTAATCCGTGGGATATAAGATTTTTAAAATTTTTGAAAAGACAGTATTTAAAAGCATTGTTATAGCCTTTTCAGTGAATTTTAATTTCTTGTAAAATCTAAAATAGAGATAAAAATAATGTAAAGAACATTAAATTGTATAGATTTTAAGCAATAAAGTATTCAAAAGCGTTCAAAAGTAGATTAAAGTTACCAAAGGGTTTACTATTTATTGTTAACTTAATTTTGAACAAACTTAAGAGAAAAAAAACTTTATAGCTGTTAAAAATTTTGTCCGAATTACTTAAACATGAAAATAATTTCAAAACTTCTTAAAACTTATAATACATTACAAGTATTTGTATTTTTGAAGGCATTCAGTTATGACAGAAAAAAGTTTTTAATTGAGAATAGCGATAAATATAATGTAAAAAATACTTTTTGAATAGAGTTTAAAAACAGAATTATTTAAAAGCAGATCAAACTTAACAACAGTTTTCCTATAGACGAGAGGTCTAAAATACAAACCCGCACCCGCGGGTTTTCATGTTTTAAACCTCTACTATAGACTAAAAGGCATAGCAAAAAAGTGGCGAACATATCCACTCATAGAGTACCTTCTGTTATGAAGACCGGTCGAACAGGTAACCCCATCCGACGGGCCACTCATTTTTCAAGATTTTCATTGGTTTTATATTTTTTTTACATTCATTTAAGTTAAGTCTTTGAAGGTTTTATGTGTTTTATATTTTTTGTTTGCTTCATTTGTTTGTTTCATTCACCAGCGCTATAGACCGGTTCAGAGTTACGACTCTTCTCATGAGCATTCGGATCACCACAACTCTACATATGTGAACCTTCCCTTATATATGGCCTCAAAATGAATTTGCATTGCATTACAGTTTATAAGCGCTTAAAGTTATGAAAACTTTTTGTTAAATCACTTTTTAGGCTTTTCTTTGAGTTATATTGTGTCAAGTGTTTTATGTCATAAAAGTTTATGTCTTAGGTTTTCACCTCTTTTTCTCATCTATACTTTTTATTTATTATAACTGTTATTATATTCAGCTTATTCTTAACAATTTGTATTATTTTTCAATTGTGTTTCGCATCAAAATTCTTTTTATCACTCAATGCGCAAGTTTTTCTCATTAAAAATTTCTGCAGGTTAAGTCAATAGTTTTGTCAATCATTAGGTCTTATCTCTAAATCATTAATACTTATGTATTCATAATTAAGTCTTATAAACAAAATAAAAAAGTTTTGTAAGAGTTCAAAAACTATTAGGAACTTAATTGATAACAAATGCTGAAAGCCTTTGATTGTTATTATTTCAAGAGCAAACAGAGATTTAGGACTTTTATAGATATAATTTTACATTATTTTTCTGTATAAATTAATTTTATAAAAAGGTTAACAATTTGAATACAGTTCACTTGTTTTGAAAACACTATAATATTATAAAATCTATTCACAAAATACTAAAACGTTTTAAGAAGTAAACAGAGTTTATGTTATCGAAGTTCAGGTACTTTTATTGATATAGAATATGCTCAGTTACTAATAATAGAGTAATAATAAAAGGACTATTTATTTACACATAAAGTTAAAGCATTTTCATAACTTTGATTCATATGTTTTGAAATGTGTTTATATTTTAATTAATTTAATAAATAATAATAAAAATAATGACAATTAAAAGCGCATTAATTACTGGTTGTAATCGTGGGATTGGTTTAGAGTTTTGCAAACAATTATGTAAAATGAGTTCTACTGAACACGTGATCGCAATTACAAGAAGACCACAAATCAATACCGTATTTAACACTTTTTCAATACAACTAAATATTTATCTAAATTTTTATCAATAAATACACATTTATTTAACACTTAATTACTAAATAATAATTAAATTAACGAAAAAAACTTCAATTAAGAGAAGAAAAAAATACATAAATGATAAACAAAACAATTTTTTAAATAATGAAAAATTTTTTCTCTTAAGAAAAGTTTTTAACACTCAATACAGATATCAATAAATTTATTTCAGTCTAAAAATTGAAAATTAAATTAATTAAAAAATTGAATCCAATACTAAATCTTAATCTCTATTAAAAACACAGGAATTAAACCGATTGTTAGGATTGTATCCAAAGCTGAGTGTCTTATCAGTGGACACAAGAGATTATAGACATTATGATAAGCTATTAGACGATTGTCACCGAATAGTCAGGAATTCGGGAATTAATTTACTCATAAATAATGCCGGAGTCATGTCAAGGGATTCGCTACCGATGGTCACCGCCGACCACTTGATGGACAATTTGGAGACCAATACAGTCGCGCCCTTACTGTTGACCAAAAAGTTATTACCACTTCTTATCACTGCCGCTAAGAATAGTGAAACTACTTCTGTGGTCAACATATCATCACTTTTGGGCTCTATGAGTACTAAAGTAGTTGATGGCCAGCAGTGGTATCCCTACAGGATCAGTAAAGTATTGGATTAGCTCTTTATATGACTTTTTTAAAGTTTTTATCACTTTGTTGTCTCAGTTCTGGTTCTGTTTAAAGTTTTTTCTTGTTTTATATTTTTTTGGTTAAATATTTTGTTGAGTTTTTTTAATTTAAGAGTTCTTATGAATTATTTTTCTTTAGGTTTAGTATAAGTTTTGATAGAGTTTTAATTTACTGGTAATTGGTTTTGAAGTTTCTCTTATTATTTAATTTTTTGGTCAGTTTTGTTGTTTTGTTTAATATTTGATTTAAAGTTTTTTTACTCACCTCTGAGTTTAGATAACTATTAATTCATTTATATATAAATCAATAACTGTTTACCCGTTAGTTAATTAAACTATTTTGAGCTCATTATTCAATTTTCAAAATTAAGTTTTTTATTGAAATAGTTTTTCACTTTTATTTCTATTAATTTCATAGTTTAAAACTTTTTTATTAGAGCATTGGATAACTGATTAAAACTATGATTTAATTTTTTTAAGGCCGGTCTCAATATGGTTACAAAGATATTAGCATTTGATTTGAGTGAACACAATATAAATGCAATTGGTATACACCCGGGTTGGGTCAAGACTGATATGGGAGAACAAAACGCTTTATTAGACGCCGAATTTTCGGTTAATTCTATGCTAAAAGTTATACAAAATATTGACAACAATATGAGCGGAAAACTTGTTAACTATAACGGAAAGGTTATGAACTTATAGCAGGGGTTTAATAATTTAATAAATAAAAACACTGCCTATACTTTTTATAGTGAAATCGGGTATAGAGAAAACCCGCTTATAGTGGAGAATTGGCCTCAAATTAAAAATTTATAAATTTTTAACTTGTTTTTGCAGGTTTTTTGTTTATACAGAAAACCACTATAAATGGGGATTAACTGTACCTTTAGTTGAATGCTATTATAGGTTAACACAAATAATTGTTTATTAAAATTAGTGTAAGAGATAAATAATTTATGTATAATTAATATTTAGTTTTAAATAAATGAAAAGATTATTATTATTTAAGTTTTATTTTACTTATATTTTCGTCAATTCAATAACAGTGAAACTCATTTAATATAATATAACATTTAAATAATTAATAAGAAGAATAAAACATAACTTATATTAAATCAAAATTTTATTTCTAAATTGTTTGGAAGTATTTTATGAATATTAAGATATATTTCGCAGAAGTCTTCATAACTCTCTTCTTTGAACGAACCGAAGAAGTGCTTGTAATAAATGCCAGGATTTCTCAAAGCGAGTCCTATCAGAGCGTCGATTGTTTTATGTGTTATATTCGGTCTTCTGTTAAACCGAATCGATTTAATGCCCGAACAGTTACTTATAATATCAGACATTCCTCTGTCAGTAATGGATGAAAAATTTTGATTTAATCGCAAACTATTTAAGTGCAAAACTTTCAAGTGTTTGAGTTTAGACAACGAGTGCATTGTATTATCCGATATATTGTTCCCATAAATAGATAAATATTTCAGTTCTGGTAAATACATATCTATGTCCTCAAAAAAGTTGTCCTTAAGTTTCGGGTAATTTATTACTAAATTATTTAATTGTTTGCAACCTTTTATTGATTT
>JAQGCH010003527.1:0-10448 GCA_034699485.1 Nanhermannia elegantula
ATATAAGTCAATTATTTCTTACACTTTTAACATATATACTTTAGTGTATAACACGTTTTTAGGACTTATAATAAAAATATATTCAAACTTTAATAAATAAAAATGAACGATAATTTCATAACATCATTAATGAGTGAAGAAATGATTGGACTTTACTATAAAGTTTTAACTGATTTGTTTATTTTCTCAAAATAGTGAACAAATGCATTACTTTCTCAACTCATTTAAACTTTAGTTCTATTCATATTTTGAATAGAACTTAAACTCATGTTTTATATATTATTGCCATTAATTATGTTTAACTATTACAAGTCTAACTATTACTATTACAGTTCCATGAGTCTGAAATTTCAATATGTAATAATTATACGGGTGCCAGGTTTGGTCAGCTAAAAACGGAGATAATTTTGTAACAAAGGGGGGGCCAAGGTATTATTTCTAAATTTTTAATAATTTCTAAAAAATCAAAGGTGGAAGTAGGCAATTTATTTTTTAAAAATTGCTATAATAACGGAGACTCCAGCCTAATATCGGAGATCTGGCAGCCGTAATTAATTAATGATTTAATGAGAATTACAACGTGAGAAATAATGTGCCAGGAACCATTAAAGAGGCTTTAAAAGTCTTTCAACTATTAATTTTTAAATGTTACGATTTGGTTACTCTCCCCTACAAACAGCGTAACGTAATTTGTGGATGTTGCCATTCAAGTAAAAAAAATTCGAGACTATCGAGTCTCGTACCGACCTTTAGTTTTAACCTTTTCTAACATTAAACTATTAGATTTAACTGAACTTTTAAAGAAAACAGGAATTAAGACTACGAATTACAAAATCTACAGGACATTGAATAAAGCATATATATATTTATTTGCAACGGGAAAAGGCAAAAGCTCTGTTAAAGCTATAACAATGCTTTTTAAATGCTAAATTTAAGAAAATTTCGCATGTTACACGGGTCAATGTCAGATTTAAATTTAATTTATTGAGTTGTGAAGCAACAGGACACCCACGCTAGTAAATTATACTGTATAATTAAATTAAAGGGTAAGTTTTTTATAATAATTGTGGATCAATTTAATAAAAAAAATTCGTATTAATATTTTTCTACGGCATTATTGTCATATTTTAGTTAATAATAGTAAATTAATTAAAATTAATTAAATATAAATTAAATAAATTGACATTTAATCTATGATTCACCAGTGATTCACCTATTAATGCATTGTTAGTAAAAATTATTTATACATTATATGAATGAGTATATGGATAACTAAACAGATGTTGAGCCAAAACAGTTGGAAATGTATTTTTTGATTGGCGTCAAGATTAGGATTTTACAAAACGACCTTTAAATCGCTTTAAATATGTTTAACTATTAATCAGTATTTTTAACCGGATTTTGTATTTAATGAGATTATTTCGACTCTTGTTTTAGTTCAAACTTTTTTTATTATTTTAAATTTTATTTTATTATTAATTAATTTATATATTTTACAGTTAATTGTTTTGAAATTAATATAATGAATACTTTGGATTTAATCGGAAACATAGCGACCGTTCTCTCACTTTTGTCATTTGTGAGCCCAGTACCTATTTGTGTAAATGTGTACAAAAAGGGCTCAACTAATGATTTCACTGCATTTCCATTTTTGGCCGCAGTTTTGTGTTCGAGTCTTTGGTTAAGTTATGGCATTATTTTACACGATATGACTATGATTTATGTTAATAGTATAGGACTTGTATTGCAATCACTTTATCTGATTTGGTTCTATGCCTTCACATCATTGAGAAAACCGCTGAACAGACAAATAGGTCTACTGTTAGGTTTTCTGGTGATGACCTTTATTATGGGTCAATCTCGTGACGACCCGTCATCACTGGTTGGAACTCTTGCCTGTATTTCATCGCTAGTCTTCTGTGGTTCTCCGTTAGTCTCAGTTTCAGATGTTATCAAAACCAAGAGTACCGAAAAGTTGCCGTTCGTTCTCATATTTTCTTCATTTTTGGTCTCTATTTCGTGGTTTTTATACGGATTTCTTTCAAAGGACGGCTTTATTCAAGTGCCGAATGGTATCGGAGCCATCATTTCTGGTTTTCAGTTATCTCTATTCATGATATATCGGAATAAACCTAAATCCAAATCATATAAAGACTAAAATTATTAGAAAACGTGTTATTAATAGTCAAAATTTCTATTACACTGTTATATTGCTTGAAGTTTAACATTAAAGTTGTTTTACATTTTTTGGCTTTTTAGAGACATTTACTTTAGAAATAATATTTTTCCGAATGTTTTTGTGTTAGATTTTTAACTGTTGCCAAAAATTTTGTTATAATTTTTACGAATTTTACTTTTATTATAAAAGAAATAAGTAGTGATCTTCAATCTCGGCTCTAGTGCTCGTGCTCGGGGGAATTTGCCCAACGCCAACTTGCCCACCCTCCTAAGTTTCTTCCCACCCGTTCCATAATCAAGCTTTGTCACGCAGCCGTCTTTTTTGCAGTGCGCATACAGCTGTTGTTTTGTTTACAACTGTAGAGAAGAGGTGGCTATTTATTTCTTTTTATTAAATATCGGGACAAAATTTTTAATTTTTTAAAAACTTGTCTATGAATTTAATTTTAAATTTAATGTGCATTTATGATAATTTAATAATATAGAGATACACAATGAGACACTTATTATAATTAAAATTAATTGAAATGAACGCTTTATCATTTTTGTCCAAATTTTTTTGTAAATGTAATTAATATTTTAAAAATAAATTTACAAATAAATCTATTAAATTATCATAAATGTACATTAAATTCACTTTATATTATGTTTAAATTTAAAATTAAATTCATAGACAAGTTTTTAAAAAATTAAAAATTTTGTCCCGATATTTAATAAAAAGAAATAAATAGCCACCTCTTCTCTACAGTTGTAAAAAAGCAACAGCTGTATGCGCACTGCAAAAAGACGGCTGCGTGACAAAGCTTGTCCATAAATCTCATTAAGCAATATTCCTCGTTAATTAATCGTGAGCTGTGTCACATTCTAAGTGACACATAAACATACTCTGTATTAAAAATTTCGACAATTGTGTAGTTTGGTCTCTTGGATAGCGTGCCAACTCATCTGTGTGTAGTTTCTTGACTTTCATCATATTTATCAATTTTTTGAGAGACATTCCGGAGCAAAAATCTTACGGAATTTTCAGAAATGCTTATAATGAGGGTTCCGTTATTCTATTCCGTGACATAAATGAGAAGATCCATCCCTTCGGCCGGGATACAGAAGTACTGTTCGGGCTATTCCGGTACGGTTGGAAACGCTACTATTTGAGTAATTCGGTGACTTCGAAAAATTGTGCATTTCGGACATTTCTAGTAATTCTAATAAATGGAGTAATTAGGACAAGTCTGTCATTAGTTTTCATTATTAATAACTTAACTGTCCATAAAAAAGCATTGGTGGTGTAACCTTTACATTACTATACTTTACTTATGAAATTGTGTCACATATGAAATAACAATTTTATTTATCATTTGCACTTTTCAAATATTTCTTTTATATATAATTGGCAGGGTGGTGACCAGGTTTTGGCAAACCCATCCTTACACGTCTTAAATCAAATTGGAAACCAAGGTGAAAATTTTTGTCAAAATTCTTAAGCTATAAAATTTATTTATTTAGGGAATGGAATAAAAATTTACTGTTATTTACAAAATGTATATTTTTTAAAATTTAGCAGCAATTAACTTATTTTTATTGTTTTTTATAAAATTAAAGTATTATTACAAGAACACTGATAGATCTTTTGTTTTTCATTTGTTGTCCAATGAGCACGATTGTTTCTTCGGTGCAAACAATAAGTATATTGGTTTACATTACAGTATACCAGTTTTAAGCTCTAAATAAACATCCGTAGGTAAAATAATTTTGTTTAAGTAAGCTAATTCAATGCTAAATTATCTCAAACAAAAAATTAAATTTACATTGTAAATTTAGCAAAATTAGTACATTTATATCCTAAAATGCTAAATTTATTTTAATTCCTTGAAAGTTGTAGTCCTGGAATGAGTATGTTCTGGACACTGGACTGTCCAGACCATTCCTTGACACATAGTAACCCTGATAATTAGACAATTATGATGTGCTAAAATAGATTTACAAATTATTGATCCAAAGTTAAAATCAAATACAAACTAGGATTCAATATTTTTTGTTCTCTATTAATTTATTTAACACACAGCACAATAAAAAATCAATATATTTGTCACATATATTAATATCCAACAAACGTTTAGATCATTATTTTCATATTATATTACAATCATAAACAAATACAGCTTCAATTGTTTGTTTCGAAATATTTATTTTAAAAGTTATTTTTGACATAATATTCTTTGAAACACAATTGAGTTTATGGAAATATTGAAATAGTTTAATGTTTTAATACACTTTTAAACAGTAAAATGAATCTCAAGCAGCTTTTTAAAAAAATAGGAACGATTGTAGCATCAGTTGTGTTAAGCTATCAATTAATTGATTTGACAATAAATTATTCTCAATTCAATACTGTTATTGATATGAAAGTTGAAGAAAGAAGAGGACTTTTGCCTTCAATTAGTTTATGCATTAAATCAAAGAAAGAATTTAATCGAATTATAGCTCAAAAATCTGAAAATGAAACTATAGGTGAATATCTCAGTCAATATATTTATTGTCAAGTTATTTTTGTTGAGGGGTTTGATTTAAAAGTGGTCACTTGCGATGAATTTACGGTTACATTAGAAAGTATTACACCATTTGCTTACATATGTATCACATATTTCAGTCAATTATTGAATTCAAAAATTATACCTAAAGGTGAATTGGCATTAAGTTTCATTTTTGGGCATAAAATTGATTTATTTGTTTTAATTCATCAAAACAATACACCTCCGCATTTATATAGAAGTGAATCCAATGTTGAAAACGGTTACAACATTTTTGAATATTATGTAATTGAAGAAAATTTATTGCCCTTTCCGTATTCAACAAATTGTTTTGATTATCAAATAAATTCTGTATATTCTGAGGAATACAAATCTAAAGAGCATTGTATTACCAAAAGTTTGCAGAGAGAAGAATACAAAACTTGTAAATGTAATAAAAAATGGTTTATAAATGACATTAAAAATAGAGAAATAACAGATATCTATAATGAAACGACTGAATGTCAGTTCAATTCAAGACTTGTGGAAAAACATTGTAAGAAAAACTGTTTTAATAAATATATTTACAGCACTTCTACAAATTGGAAAAATATAAATAATTATTTAATAATATTGAAAACTTATAAACCGGACATTATTTTCACACATTTACCAAAAATGAATTTAATTGAATGTTTGTGTTCTATGGGAGGACTGCTTTCGATGTGGTTTGGATTAAGCTTTTTTCAATTAACAATCAATGCATTCTTAAAATTTAATCAAATTTTTATCAGATTTTTGATTCTTTTTAGAAATAACAGAATATTGAGCACTATTTTAAGCACAAGACTTAAAATCTATAAATTTTGTAAAACTTTTAAAATAATTATAGTTATTATTTATAGTGTATTAATGTTTTATCAAATTGTGCGTATAGTCACAGTTTATTTTGAATTTGATGTAATGACACGCTTTCACATAAGAGAAGTCAATGTCTTACCAAAAATAAGCTTTACAAAGCAGGCAATGATAACACCAAATATTGAGAAATTGGAGCGAATCTATCCACTCATGAAGAATGAAATAAATTATTTTAAATCTTTGGACATTAGAGAGGACATGCGGTTTAGATCTATGAATCAAATATTTAGTAAATATATAAAAAACTTATTATTTGATAACAGAATCGAAGAATATTTACAAATAGCGGGATATGAATTGATTGTAAAAGAGTGTCGAATCATTATTAGCGGTCGGCTTATAAGTTGTCCGAAACCATACCCTGGATTCCAATTAGAATATGATAAACTCGGGTTATCACTCACTTATAAACTCAATGGCAATAATATTTTCATGAATTCTAATATTACTTTTGACGGTTATAAGAATAACTTCGAAAGTATAACATTTAATTTGCATAAATTTGATGACATTTTTTCGAGAATTTATTTGTCTTATTCTTCTAATGAATCGAAAAGTGGGTTTCGAGTAAACAAAAATTATTTAACGAAAGTCTCGTATTCAACATATTCTTTACAAAGATTACCGCATTTGAAAAGCGAATCAAATTGTGAATCAAGTGAAACAAAGCCTGACTTTAATATTGATGAATATTATGATTATTTTATGACCGATAATATTTTAATTAATATAAATAATACTTTAGGCTGTATTCCTAACTTTAACCAAAATTTTATTTTAGATATTCAGAGATATTTCACACATAATAGCTATAAGTTTTGTGAAATTAATTTAGTATTTAATAATACAATGCGCGAGAAATTAGTCGATAAATTTATGTATCTGTACAAACCAATGTGTAATTCCATATATTTAGATATAAAAACTGAATCTACAAAATTATATTCAAATGAGACAATTGTAAGAATTATACCAATAAAATCGAGACGTATTGTATATATCGAAACATTGAAGACTGATTTTCATAAATTGGTATATAATTGTGGAGGAATTTTGGGGCTTTGGTTTGGATTATCGCCTGTTAATTCATTTGATAAAATGTGTTATTTGCTTCATTTAATAATTAAACTTATGCCTGAAGTCATTTTACTCTTACACACAACGCTCAAATCCCTGAGATATTTATTACTAAATTTACTCAAAATAGTGCTCAAAATAACTTATATTAATAGAATATTTAACTGTTTTAATATTTGTTTTGAAAATCTTAAATCTATTTAAAATACAAATGTTTATAATGTTCGATCGCCTAATATAATGATTTGATTGTATTGTATAGATATTAGAGTTGAGAGTATGCCAAAGATCACACCTTACACTTTATATAATATATATGATAATCAGAGTAACACAATATATGTTAAAAATATGTTAAATGGTATTATAATTTGATTAAAAATTATTACTCAGCAATCACTAGTCTAATTTTTTTCTAAGTATACATACTAGTGAAGGAAATTTAGGACCCAAACCCAAGATTCTTGGGTTAGGGTTTGATTTTTTAAACTCGTTGTGTGCGTGTGGGTTTGGGTTTGATCTTTTGAAAATTGGTTGAGTTTGAGTGTGTTTGGTTTTAAAACTTTCTAACTTTTCCTTCACTAATACACACCACTATGGCCATCCTACGCTTGGTCATGCTTGTTGTATAGGTTTATAATTTTATTTTTTATATTTAATAAAATTAGAGAGGATCATTTTTATAAAGTATCTTTATGTAAAATAAGTATTTAATTCTATTTTAAGGTAAAATTATGATATATTTTATTATTTTCTTTCAAGGAATAAAGTCAATAAAATTATAAAACTAATAATAATAATCATTTTCGCGAAGTAATGCGATTGTTTATAGAAAGTGATATTAAGTGCTCGAGCACTGAACCCCCCGAACACGAGCACCAAGTATTAGCAAATATACAATATCATACATATATTTAATATTATTGAATGCAGTATAAAAGTATTTTAATATTAAATGCATTCATTTCATTTCTAATTTGAATATTACATTAGGTGACATTACATATACAAATAAAATTATAGCTAAAATAAAATAAACAATTTTTTTAAAGTACCATCAACTTTGATGACTTCATGGTAAGGGTTGGTAAGGGTTCTGTGCTCGAGCCCTGTGCCCTTTATTTTTTCCGAGCACTAGCACGAGAACAATCATCATTGTTTGTATATATGATTAACTATATTACAATAAAATTATATAAGATATAACATTAAAATTTCAATAAGATATAAATGTTTTATTTTATTCATTTTTATAATAAAACAGCATAACTCTTGACTCAATTGGAATACTTTTTCAAAACATTTAAAATATAAATAATAGATTCAATAATCATCTGGTAGTTAATAAATTGATTATTGATTTTCTAATGTAATATACAGTATTTCACAATACTGTAAAATAGGAATTAATTTAAGTAAAATAACTTTTTCAGGAGCGATATTTTCTAATAATTTGATAGAACTCAATGTTTCACAGTTTTTAAACTTAAGTAAACATTTTAGACTAAAAATGTAAATTCAATAATCATTTGGCATATAATATAAAAATTATTTAAATTTTCATTAAAATAATTGAGAACAACAGAAATATAACATAACTTTAAGTTTGAAGTCATTTGAGTCAAACAATGAGTTCGGTAGAGTTGACATAACTTTTTGCAAAGTTGGATATAATATCAAGACATATAAATATTTCTTTCAAAAATCAAAATTTATTAAAATTTGGAATAATATATTGGTTTCAGTTAATGATCGTAATACACACAATAATACGTCTTTCAGCGCATAATTTTTTTGTTCCCAACAATGAAACTGAAATACTTTTAATTTTGGCTGATGTCGGACTATATATCGGTGGACGCGACGCAAGTATATTATTAAATATTGCATATAGTCTATGGGCTACACTCTATTTATGCAATTTGTTGTATTACAAGTTTGGTAACAATCAATGGCTTTTCAATATTAATAACATCTATAAAGATATTAATACGCACGCAAGTGATGAAAAATGTGAAAAATCAGCTAAAAATGTATCACATTATTTGAAAATCGCAAATGCATTGTTTACATTTGCTGTAACTTTACTAGTATTATACGTTTGCATCAAAAATACCTATGCATTGAAAGTGTATCCGTTATCTGTTATTTGTTTTATGGCCGAATTTATTATTATCGTAGTGTTTGGTTCAATAGTTTCTTTTCGGTATTTACTTATGTATTATTTTATTTGTAGAATAATTGTCATATCATTTAATGAAATAAATACCGAATTCATAAGAATTTTAAGAATTCATGGAATGTTTACAAACCGTAAATCGCTGAATGACTTATTCAATAGATATTACAAGACGTGTGATTTGGCTCAAGAAGCGAATAAATTTTTGAGAACCATTTATATAATTGAATGCTCAACAATCACACCCTTAGCCGTTCTCATTATATATCACTCGTTGTTCTCAAACTTTAGTCAATCACTAAATACAGTAATACTGATAGCAATGTCACAATTGATTGCATTTCTGCTTTTTATATCATATGTTTCTGGAAGTGTTGATTATGAAGCGAAAAGTGCTCTGCATTTAATTCATGGTTTTGCTAAAAATGCAAGAAATAAAAATATTATATTTCAGGTTTGATTTAAAAAAATTTGAGTAAAATTTTTTACTAAAATAAGTGCTCACTATATTTTTAGGTAAAATTATACTTCAATCGGATATTGATGTCAAATATTGGTTTAACTATTTTTGGTAAACCAATTAATGGCAAAACATGCATAAGTGTATGTAATTTATGCTCAAAATATTCTCTCTGAACATTTAAATTAATAGTTGAAGCGTTTCCCAGAAGAGATACCTTAGCAAAAAATATTCTACCTATAAAGGGCTTAAGCAATATCGAGATAAATTTTGAAGTATATGTGACTCAGTACTTATTTTATATAAAAGTTCTTTTATATTGATATAACTTAAGCCTTTTATATCGTAAATATTTTTTGCTAAGGTATCTCTTTTGAGAAAAGTTTCATTTGCACTTATAAGTTAAGATTAGACTCACATGAAATAACTCATTATTGAAAGGTGCATGCTAAAATTATTTTTAGAGCATTTTTATTATGTCATAATATCAGTTGCGTAACCAAATGTTGGTTTAATGATAATTTTATTTTAGTCGAATTGCTTTAAATTATATAATTTAATCACTTCATTAAAATTTGATATTTTTATTTACAGATTACAACAGTTATATTGACGTACTTTTTAGTGTTAATGAGACACAGAAAATAATAAAATATATTGAGAAAACACTATCCTTTAGCCCCAGATAGAGGTTCCAAAAGTGGAGTTCTCGAGAATTTTTTAGCACACTATTTTGGAGGTGCTCGAGCACTAAGCACTGCCGTAAGCAGATTGGATGAGTTTGAAAGCTCAATTAATACAAAATTTATTTATTTTATTTAAATTGAAATATTATTTGTATCTTATATTCATTCGCCAATTATGATACTCACTAATGGAAAATGATTCAAACATGTTATCAGTGGTTTCTTTTTTGTGTTGTGGAGCACTTCGGAACATAGGAAATGTGTGCGGATGACCAATGTTTTAGTATACAATATTTGACATAATAGTAATAATATTTTAGACTAAAGATTGTTCTGTTTTATTCTATAACATTCTTATACCGTATACTGTATATGAGTTAACAAATATTTAGAGTTTGAGGAGTCAATGAGTTGCAGTGAGGAATGTTACGGCGCAACTC
>JAQGCH010003528.1:0-10445 GCA_034699485.1 Nanhermannia elegantula
CCCCCCCCCCCCCCCCCCCCCCCCCCCCCCCCCCCCCCCCCCCCCACACATAAGAAAAAACCAAGATTTGGCAATTTTTTAAAATCGCTATAGACCTACACTTAAATGTTCAATATTCTTTGGGGGGACTATAGCCCCCTTGCCCACCCCTAGGCTGTGATCATCCTAGAATGTTATATTTTCCTTTTAATGTACTAAATTAGCGGTGATTTAAATCTGAAATATAAAACTCTTTCAACTTATTTTTTTAATAATCTAGTATTCAATTGAATTGATACAATTTTTGAACACTTTTATTTGTTAATCTAGTTTCTTTGAAAAATTTACTAAATTTTCTCTAAGGCACTAAATTTAGTATTTTGTAACCCTAATGAATACTTATGTTTAAAATAGTACCGTATTTTTTGGTTATTTATAGCTTTTGTTTGATATTTTATTCCTGAAACACTTTCATTAAATTTTTAAATTTATTTTTTATCAGATTAAGTATTTTTAACTCTTTAATTGATGATTTGAAGTTATACTACTTATAGCCAGATGTGATTTTTCGGGACATATTCATAAATAGCTATCCCATAATTACAATAATTTTGTCCCCTATCCTATGTTTACCAACGTTTATGGTTTTATAAAAAATAGCGTTATTTATGTATATGAATTACGTCAATGTTATTTAAATAATAACATTAAAAACATATAAAAGGGGACAAAATTATTGTAATTATGGGATAGATATTTATGAATATGTCCCGAAAAATCACAGTCTGCTTATAGCAGACTTATATCACAAATATGATTACTAATAACTTAATGCTTACGAATCATTAGTTTTGAATCGCATCATAAAGTATTTTGGAAAGCTATGAATAGAAAAGTCTTGAAAAAGTCACCTCAAAAAGACTTTGCAAAGCTTTGGAATGCTTTATGGATCAGTTATTGTTGAATTGCTGTTTTTGATAGGGATGTGAATTGCATGTAAATACATATCTCTATTCCTTCGTCATATCACTAAAAATCTATCCGAATCATTAAATAAGCTTTTAAATGAGCTAACATTCAATTTACATATAAGTACATATTTATTTAAAATATTTAAAATACATACATATTTCCACTTTTTCATCAATTTATACATATTGAGCAAAATTTCCCTTAAAAAGCATTAGTTAAGAATAAGTCTTTGAATGTTTTATTTAAGAATACAGGGTTTAAATCTATTTCTACTATTGGGGAAATTTTAAAAGGAGAAAACGGACAAATAAGTGATACACATATAAATACATATTTTTCACATCCCTAGTTATAGACAATTAACTTTATTTGTACCGCATATACTATTATAGTAATTCACCATAGGATAACATAGTTGTGATGGGTAGGAATTGGAAACTCAAATAATGGGATGGAAGTAAATAGGAAGCTTAAGATTTCAATGGGAATGGGGTTAAAAATTTAAATATCTTCAACCACTAAAGCTATGTTCCTATTAGTTCATTAATGAAATTTAATTAACGAAATATGAAAATATAGAGTAACTAAAAACACGTTCACATTAAATTTCATTGAAACTTCATTTTAGCATTAAAATTAAAGCGCGATTTTAAATTTGAACGCTTAAGGCAAGCGTCAGTGCCGTAACTAGGATTTTCAGTTTGGGGGGGGGGCTAGACATAGGAAAAATCATAGATATCGCAATTTTTTAAAAATTGCTACAGACTTACACTTAAATGTACAAAAATCTTTGGGGGGGGCTATAGCCCCCTCTGCCCACCCCTAGTCACGGCTGTGGCAAGCGTATTAAACAAAATTTTCCATTGAATTTTATTGAAGTGTTCTCATTACCATACCAATGAAGGGTTAATAATGAAATTGTTTCAATAAAGTTCTACAATGATATTGTCGATAAAAAACGGTTACCACTTTTCATTAGACTTGTATTTCATTAATAAACTACCTGTAAGTGTAACTCAAACTATTTTTCTTTTGGGGCAGTTTTGTGCTCTGAATGGCAACAAATGTTGCATATCTTATCTCCTTTTGAATCTTTAAGCAATGCTTTTAAGCATATTTTGAAAAGAGTCTCACTAATGAGTTGTGGCACCGATTTGTATTTGTCTGGACATATGTAAAAATGTATTTTTCCTGCTGAGTATTACATAAATATTGCGTAAATAGTCATAACTTATTACAAAAGTCTAACATTTAATGTTAAACTTTTCAAAAAATTAGTTCATTAGTTAGAGGATAAACAATTTGTATGCAAATTAATAGCAACAGAATTCGAGTCCTTGTAAAATTGTCGAGTTATTTGTGGTCTAATTAATGATTTATTCATTTGATAATAAAGTTAATATGAATCAGAGTATAATTTAAAATAAAATAATCCAATATTTATTAAATTTGCCTAAAATTGCTTAAAATTTTTAGAAAAGTTGTCATAACTTTCTAAATAAATATCAAAACTCAAAGTTAACTAAAATATAAGCACAGTTAGGAATTATGTTCATTATGTTACTTATTTGTAACCATACGTTTATTTTTCTAGTAGTGAATATAGTTTTGTGATTTACATAAAAGCAAATTTTTTTTGCTTAATCGGAGTTTTATTTCTTATGAATAAATCATTTTTTTTATAAAAGCATAAACTTTAATGATTTAAATTATAGTCATATCGCTCTCAAGTCATGATTAACCTCAAAATGGGTCATTCCTTATAATTAATATGTAAGACTAGTATTCTGTACAATAAAAGTCTAACTAAAAAGATAGGAATTTCAATATGATTTCCAATAATTTGATTTTGCTTTTCCATCAAGAATTAGTTTAAATTCTTAACAAAATATATATTATTTTAAAAGACATCAAATTCAAATATAAGGACATATTCTTATACATGTATTTATATTGTAGTAAAGTTTATATATTCTTACAAACGAAATGAAAATTACTAAATATAAAATTAAAATTGATTTCCTCCATATTTTGCTAAATTAAACAAAATCCGTATCTAATGTAATAAAATAATTCAAGTGATAAAGAGTTATAAATCTTTATTACGAACTTATCTCTAAATATAAGCCATAAATTAATTTTAAAGCTCTTCACCATTTAAAATAAGGTCAAGAATATGGCTGTATATTAATCTATAAAAATAGATTACCTGCAAGAGTATAGCTATCAGTAAAGCCTGAGTTTGAACACAGCTTAGGACACAATTTAAATAATAGTTTAAATAAATGAAACACTTTTTATATAATAATATAATTCTTTACTAATTACGGTATAAGGCTTTATGCCTGACATGCATATTACGCTACATAATGGGCTGCTTTTATATATGGAATGTATGGGTTTATATATGGTTAGGATTGGGTTAGTTCTAGTTATGGGTAATAGTTATGAACCTTTTATATTAATTAATTAATTACATATATTAACACAAAGAGATTTGTATTAACAGTTATATACCTAATGTATTTATACCCACAGAAGACTTTCAAACATTTAAGTAAGTGTAGGTCTGTAGCAATTTAAAAAAATTGCCATATATTGGGTTTTTCCTATGTCTAACCTCCCCCAATTCTGGTTACAACACTGATTATCATATAATTATGATCTATTCTATAACATCTTTAACTTATATGAAACCGATATAAAAGAAGATTGATGTTATTCAATGAAATAGTTATGCAAGTGTGAAGTCTTTTTAATTTGAGATAAGCTTTTCAAAGAGCATAACTTACATCAGGACTTACATAAACTGAATATTAATCGAAATCTGGGATTAAAGTTCAGTTTTATATGTTTTGGCCCACGTTTTCTACGTTAATATATACTCATATCGTAATATCAAATAAGTTTGATGTCATCGGAAATCCCGGAAATTTTCCAACTCTTTTATGATAACTATCTTTGTCCTATTGTTAGACTTAAATAATTAATGTCTGGACTAACGGGTAAACCGTTCAATTGTATAGCTTTGTGATAGAGTTTAACAGGTTTTCTGATAACTTATAAGAAAATAAGTTATATTAAAGAATGAATTAAATAATCAAAATCAGTTCTAAGAACGTTTCATAAGAGTTACTGTATTTGGATTTTAGCCAATAATAGAAATAGTTTGGAAGAAAAGCAAAAGAAATGCTTATTTAAAAATTCCTGAAACTCAATCTGGAAAAGAATCCTTGAATTTATAAAATTAGTTATCATTTAAATGCTTTAATCGTTAATAGTTTTTAAGATTTTGTGAATTTGTTCCAAAAAGTCCATAAAAAACTTCAATTTGAGAGCTTTAACGTGATTAATAAGTTTTGATCTACTGGTGCCTACAATAGGGCTCAGACTCAAACCCCCCGCCAACAATTTGCAGACATTTAAAGTTTTGGATCCTTTTATAACTTCTATAACTTTTATAACTTTGAGATTCTGTTAATAAATGTCTATTTTTAGAGCAATTAATATTTGGCACAACTTTTGATGGCAAGAGAAATGCAACGAATGTGTCATTGATTCAAAAGTATTTAAACTCATGCGAAACACATTCAAACTTTTGCCACATATCGCAGACTTAGACAGCACTACATTTTAGGGGCAGTCAAGGCTTCACTGCTTTAAAGCTCACTTCAAAGCAAACCATTTTCAATAGCGATAGCATTGAGTGAAGTGAAAGGCGTTTATGTAAACAGTTTTTTGTGACTCAAAAACATTTCGACATTTTTTGGTGAATTTGTTTACAAAATAAACAACATTTCATTGAACTCAGTCTTAAAATACATAAATATTTTGAAAGTCGAAAATATTTGTGAATTAATTATTATAACAATAAAATAGTGATTAAAAGATATAAATTATTAGAAATGTTGACAACAAATGGATTATTAGATGAAAATCTTTTGCTCGAAAACATTGACTGGAGATTCGGTGTAACCGTTAATTCGAATCATGTTTCGGATAATGTCTGCAATACTTATCTTCAGCTCAAACTCATTACAAAGAGTGGTAATAGAGTTCATATGGAAATGACTTTAACTCAATTCAATCAACTGTTAGAAGAACTCGAGTCAGCTCTCATTCAGTTGCATAACAACTGAAATATCGATAAATAATATATATTTTTGTTTAACTAATTATTCAAATTGAATATTGATTTCAATTAATACTCTGTTTATTGATAACAAACTTTTGCTTTTTTTGTTTAATTTATTAAAAACAATACAAAGATATCAATTATTATTATTATTGTGTAAATAATTAATTGTTTTATTTGTTTGATAAGTATTTGTATAATGACTTGAATTTTGTGTTAATAAGTATTGAGTTTATTATACGAATAGATAATAATAGAAATGTTTGCAGAGTTTCTATGACTACAAACTGTAATATACTTAACATAAAAATGTGTTAAAATATTTAGTAAGCAATACATGAAATACATGATTGCGTTCAATAGAGTCCATGAACTTAATCAGTGCTTTAGTTTTGTATTTTATGCTTCGGTTAATAAATTATCAAATATTTATTGTTCTTTCTATCAGTCATTGTTAGGGAAAAAATTGCAGTCAAACTGATATTGGATTTGAAAACTTAATGCATAAAAATTAGAAGTAATTTACAGCAAAAGACATGTTTGAAAAGTTTTTTACTTTAAAGCATTAGTTCAATAAACTTTTGTTTTACAATAAACACAGACCATAAGCAAAGAGACCATAAGTAGATCATTAGATAGTTTGGTAAACAAACAAATAAGTCATAGAATTCAAGTTTGAATTAACAAAAACTATTTACAGGTATCTCAAAAACTAACTTATCGTATATTATCATAAAAGACAGTATTTTGGCATTAATTCAGTTTATATAACATACAGGTATTGGTAGTATTGCATGTCTCGAAAATACGAGTAATAACAGGTTTTGTCGCAAAATAGCGATCAGTAGAAGAACAGAAATCTGATAAACATGTCTATAACTCGAATTCGTTGCCATTCTTTTGAATAAATTACTAAAACATGTTTTCTGATGGTTTCAAAAGAGCGCAAGTTTAGGCACATTTGTTAATTGGGAGATAAGTTATATACCGGTAAACACTATTCAAATATAGCACAAAACACTCGTTTTAATTGATAATCGTGTTTAATGTCGGGTTAAAGTTAGAATTCATGATAATCATCAAAATTTATTATAGGATTTACACTCCATTTAATAATATTTCAATAATTTCTTTCTATAAAAGTTCATTTAGCGCTCATTTAAGAAAAAAATAACGAGTTCGCAAAAATTGCTTATAATTGTATAATATTTATCGTGTTTTTCATTTAATCCATTCTGTAATAGTTCAATACGAGTCCGAATTGCATCAAAATAAGGTATTTGAGGCATATTTAGAAATGACTATAATTATCTCTTTCGAGGTTAGGAATAGTGACTATATTTTGCCTATAATTGGCTTATCTCAGACTTTTTATTTCTTTTACTAGAGAAATCATATTTTTTTATCTTTCGAAAAACTTATCACTGAATTTACTGGTATTTTGACTGCCCTTTGATTTTCCTAGGAATTCAAATTCTGGTTCACAGAAATTTAGCTTTTCTTAAAAATATTATATTAATATATTTTAAATAATTGTTGATCACAATTAAACTGACAAATATATTGGATTTAAATTGAGTGATGAATTAAATTAAAATTTGAAAGTACTATCAGTGCTTATTTGACAACTTTTTAGGTACTATTTTTCCGACTTTTCTGTCTAAAGACAACATTTAGTTATGAAATATTTAGAATTGAGACTTAAAAAGCAAAACCTATACTAAATTCGAGCTTTTGTCAGCTAATAGATTAGCAAAAGGATAATCGTAATCAAGTTTTGACTAATGAATAAACGATAACTTTCCTGTTTCGAAATTACAGCTCTACTTAACAAAAACCTTATGTGAAAAATCATTTATTATCCAGAAATGAATACAAAAAATTGATAAAAACTGGCATTTCTTTTGTTAAGTCAAACAATTTATGAAGGCTTTCACTTTTATCACACATTATACAAAACGAATTAAAGTGTTTCAAAATGTTATTAATTTTTAAAATGATTAAACTTTTATCAAAAGGCTATTCTATAATAAAATTCTACGAATGTTTCGAAACAACTGAACCTTTAGTTTAGTTTTTGCTTAAGTTCTTAATATAGATAAGAAATACATATATTGGATAATATATTGTTTATAGTGAGGAAAGTACAGTGCAAGACATACGACTAAATGTTATCGAATCATACGATCTATTAATAGCTGAATATAATACTGTTGTTTAGTTAGTGCTCTAATAACTCAGTTATATTGAACTCATTTCAATGGACAGAATGCTGTCAGGATTGCTGTCAGCAGTATTTCAAAAGCTAGTGATAAAAGCACTTCTCTTATAATGTAATTAAATCAATAAAATCAGCGCATTTTTAGGTAAAGGGTTCGTTACACACCGTCTTCTTTCTTGTTTTGCTATATATACAGCACTTATACTGCACGGCACTAAAAAAACCCTTTCAGACAACTTTTTTTATATAAAAACTCGATTTTCTCTTTTAGATATAAAAAGAGATATACAGTATATCACTAATGAATAATTCAAACTGAGCCCAAATGCTTACTTGAATTAACCAATAATTTATTTGAGAATAAGGTCAATGAAAAAAATCAAAGATCAATACAATTTCAAAAGCTTTTTAAACTTTTCCCATAAAAATTTGTTTAAAATACTTAATCGATAACATAAAACACGTTGAATAGAACCGAACCCGAGATTTACATTAAAATATATAGTATTTGATATTTAGCAACAGAAATAAGAGATAATACTAAATAATTAAAAAATGGAATCAAAAACATCACGAATAAGGGTTCACATGAAAGACAGACAGAAAATGATAAAATAATGTAATATATAAAACAATATGTGTCTTAATTAATATTAAATATAATAGAATTTATGATATTTAATGTGTATATAATAATAATTATAATAGAAATCTGATATTTCACTAAAAACATAATACAATCAAATATTAATGCGATTGTTATTTGATTAATAAGAATGCTTTTTGCCCTTTAGTTAAATAAATTTAAACTCTCTTTCAATAATGTCTTTATAATAAATTAGAACTTGAAATTGTAGACGAAGTTATGTTTAATATACCGGTCGTCTCATTAATAGGATCGGCTTCGAGCGGATTCAGAACTTCTCCTGAATATAATGCCATCAATAGGTGACGACCAGTACCCACTACGTCTTTCTCACTAAGACCAAACTCTTCTACTTCTGGCCTGTATTACAATTAGAAACAATTACTGGTAAGAAATCAGTTCAATGGAAACGAGTTATGAATAGGGTTGCAATATTACGCGTAATAATCTTTTTCGAGTGTAATATTACGCGTAATAATCTTTTTCGAGTGTAATATTATGCGTAATAATCTTTTTCGAGTGTAATATTACGCGCAATTACAGGCAATTTACGCAATAAACGCGTAATTTTATGTAAATTACACCCTATGCAACCCTAGTTATGAATACAAATATGAACTCAAAGGCTAAACTCACCTAAAATAAGGCACAAGTATTAATAGGAAACTAAGAATAATGACAAAAAATGATGACTTGAATGACGCGTTTTGGCCATTCATTGATAATAATTTTTTCATTTTCATCAGTAAAGTGTCATTTTCCTTCTTAAGTTTAATGACTTCTTTCTTCAACTGTTCGTTCTCATGATTCCTCTCATCAAACCTTTTCTCGAGATCTTCTAAGTATTCCTTCTTTCGCTGTCTCGAACATTGAGCAGACTTTTTATTACGAATCTTTCGCCTTATTTTTCGCAAAATTTTCTCTTCATGTTTAGTGAGAGGCAGACTTCCAGACGGGAAGTCGTGATAACCTTTCAATAGGAATTCATTTTAAATTTTAATAACAGATCAAAACCTACTGTCAATCCTAATGACAACTGAAAGCACTGCTAAATGATGGTTACCTTCTTTGGCGAGAAGTCTTTTCTCTTCGTCAGTTAGAACTAAATCAGTTATCTTTATATTCCTTGGCGTTCGAGTCTTAGGAGAAGTTTTTGGTGAACTTTTGCTACTGTAGTCTTTCGGCTCTTTTTTGATAGACTGTACTACTTGTGGGTAATCATAATTCTGTGACGAAGAACTCGATGCAGAACTTCCCGCATAACTTATAGGAGAGTCAACATCACAGTCATTACAGTCTTCGCTATTTATTTCTATCTCATTATCGATCTCTACTTCGCATTTTATATTCACCGGTTGTGGTGATAGAGAAGCGCTCGAACTTTTGCTCGAATCTAATTATCAGGTTTTGTATGAAACAAAGATATCAGTAAATCAATTAAAGTCTAAATAAATGTTTTCTAAAATTGTTGCTTTATATAAATTATTGTTATTTTATTCATATTTTAATTATTGCAAAAAACTGTTATCTAAGGAAAAAGTCATAACTTTTATGCGTTGATAACCAGAGACCGCATAATTATTCGAACAAATGAATAAATAATTTTTAGAAAATCAAATAAATCGGCGCAAAAATTAATAAACATTAAAATTAAATATCACGTAAACATTTATTGCATTCATTTTTTAATACTTATGTTAAACATATGTTAGAGAAAGAAAAATAACAAAAAATTACAATTTATTTAATTTGAAATAAATAAAAGCCAAATAAGAATGAGGTCTCTGTTAATACAAATGGTTTTATTGAAAGCAAACCATAACAGCATTTAAATACCGGTTGTTAAGCATGAGTACCGGCTTTTAATGCACTCATTATATCATTTCTTGATTTATTGTTTATAAAAATAACTAAAACTATAAACAATCAGATCTTTAAACCCAAGAAAAGGCAGTCATTTCGCGGATTTGTTACACATTAGAAAACATTTGAATCATTAGTTAATAATTAACGTAAAACACGAGAAAGTGAGTGAAAAATGCAAACCTGTATTGAAGTCTTCGTCAAACATTTCGTGATTAAAGATATTGATGTTATCTATGATTCCGTTCCCAATCCAGGGATCGTTGTTATCGACCATTTGCGAGAACGCAAAGTTCAAGTCTTCGTCAATGGATGTCTCAAATGTGGACAAAAGACTGTTCGGCGATAAGTGAAAGTCATCGCAAGCGTTCAACTCTTCCATCATTTTATTCATTATAATAATTAACTTATATTTCGATACAAAACAAAACTATCAGCAAAACTATCGATTTGTTTATAACTTAAGACAACATGTGTTTCATTGCAAACATTAATTCAATTATCACTTAAAAACGTGCGAACAATAGAAGTGTTTTAAACCCAACGACAAAATGAGTTAATTTAAAGACAATATGTTTTTGTAAATCAAAATTAGTATCACATATGGCTTTGGGTTTACATTGAATGCG
>JAQGCH010003529.1:0-10445 GCA_034699485.1 Nanhermannia elegantula
TTGAAAAAATGAAATAATAATTACCTTTCAAAAATTTCACCTTTTTTGTTTTAGCTCTTTTGACGTGTAACACAAGTATTCATAAAAATGCTTTAATATTTTGGAAAATTATAAAAATTTCTCCAATTTTTTTCCTGTATATCCTATTATACAGGAAAGACCTTATCCTGTATCCTGTATTTTAAGCTCAATTCCTGTATTATACAGGCAATTCCTGTATACCTGGTCACCCTAGCTACAACTCCTGCACAAATCGAAATTTTATTTAGACTGACTACCTCAAATTGATTCCAAAACATTAGCTGGGCAACTTAAAAAATCAAAGGGGGGACCAAAGGATAAATTTTTAATTTCAAATAAACTCAAAGGGGGACAAGCACTGTATTTTTTAAAAATAATTCAAGAACTGGACAGTCCAGCTTAAAACTGGACGTCTGGCCACCCTATTTTTATTTTAAAATAAATGTGAAAGTTAAATTGTTTTAATTGATTTGTTTGTGCTATATTTTATTTATTTTTCTTACGTGATATTATTTTATTGTGTATATAAAAAATTAAAATATTTGTGAAAATAACTAATTATTTAATTATGAGCTTGGATAATCTAAATGAGACTTTGTTTTTTGGTTGGGTATGGGGTTAGGTTTAAGCATGGGTTTGAATTTTTAAAAACTCATTAGGTTTAGGTGCTTATGGGTTTTAAATTTTTCAAAATTTTCTTTACTGTTGCGAATCATTCAATATTTCAGTGATAATTCATTAATTATTTATAAGATAGCACATTATTTTCTTAGATAAAAACAAAAATTATTTTTTTACTGTATCCACTTCATATTTTTGAAACTTGCGTTGATTTTCTATGTACTCTATTAAGTTAAAATGCATATAAACTACAGTAAATACTATTTAATTAGAAAGAAATATTAAAATTTTCTAATTAAGAAATATATAAAAATAAATATCTTAAAAATTATTTTAACATAATTTTATATTTATATGTTTAAAAAATATGTTAATTTATTCAAACCACAGAAATAAATAGCAATAAATTAATGACAAAATCTATAACTTTATAATAAAGCAAAAGCTCGATATAACAAACTCGATGTAACGAACAACTCATTATAACGTACATAACTGGAATCCCGTTCGGCTATTAACTTAAGCTAAAATTCATTTGATATAATGAACCGCACGATTTAACAAACAAAAAATTTTATCCCTTGAACGTTCGTTATATCGAGCTTTTACTGTATAAAAGATATATTGATACCAAATACATAATTTAAAAACTTACCTTCAATTCTCTCAATAGCATTTTTCAATTTTAAACAGTCAGCATGTTTGGGAATTGCTGTCGATAATGGTATTGCGCATAATAAATAAATCGATATTAATATTAAAGTAAACATCGTTTACCGTTTACTTGATTATCAGTAGATCTGATAATAAATATTAAAGACAATAATTATTATATCTTTATTATATGAAAATCTTTCTACTACTTGAAAGCTGTTGTCAAAAAGATTGCCAATTTTGAACTGAAAGAATAATTTTTTCAGTTGCATTGTATTATATATCTACTTGTTTATAAAAAATATTATAATTAATGTCAATTTTTAATGAATTGCTGAATCTAAAATGCCATAAATGAATGAAATTAAATATTGATAGTGATACTACATATAAGTATACTCTCATAAGATTCAACTTTAAAATAAGCTTATTTTCTCTTGCTCAATTTTTGATTAATTATTTAATGCACAGATTAAACTTATTGGATTCCATGTCAAAAGCAAAAATCTCGAATATAATGTTTTGTACTTAACCTAAGCTAAATTAACTAATTAACCTAAATTAACTAGCTTATCTAACCTAAATTGAAGAAATCTTTTAGTAATTATCGCATTTACTAAAAAAATTAATTTTTTTGTAAAGTTACAAATTTTCGAGGTTTTTGTTTTCGAGATTAAGATAGTATACCAACTTATTATAGTGCATAAAGTAAAGATTACTAAAATTCATTTGATCTAAGCTTATTACTTACATATGATGGTGGATTGATGTTACTGAATAGATGAAGCTTTTAGATTTTGTTTTTTAAATTATTAAATCATATATTAACACTACAATCTTCTTATATTTGAATATTAAACTTTTTAGTTCCCACACAGAATTACAAAAGTTTTTATTAGTCTGTTTTTGTATGTAAATATGTGTGTGTGAGAGAGTGGGTGGGTGTGTGTGTGTGTGTGCATATTTTTGTCTAAAGTTTAAATGCACCTGAAATTGTAAATATTATTCATAAATTTTTATTAGTTTTGCAATATAAAATTTAGAGTTATTATTTATAAATTAAAATTATAAAGAAAATGGAATTATATGCTTAAGATATTTTTTTATAAATATTTTATTTAAAATTTAAAAAATTTATAGCTATTACAAATTAAATAACCGCACCAACAATATATCTGAATGATATTTAGACAAAAAATGATTTAAATATTTAATGTAAAATTGAACGCATTTAAGTTTTTACATTATTTCCTAGTGTTTTACTGACCAGAAATATCATTATAATAAATATAAAACTACAAATTGAAATATTGATAGTTATGGACAAAATAAATATAATGGGATGTTCTTCAATAAAATTTCCTAAAATATAGGGCAAAAACAAATTAAGCGTTTGTGCAGAACATGTAAATATAGCCCCAATTCTATCGCTGATTATGAGATATTCTGCTGCAAAAGAATATAGAGTCGGATACATACAGGAAAACCCAAAACTCATTATTAAACTTCCGGTCCATAAAAGTATTAATGAATTTTGTCTTAACAATAAAATTGCAAATGAGATAAAAAGTATTATTAGATTAAACCCAATTATATGCGCAGATTTTAATTTAACAGATATTAAAACATTTATTACTCGACCCAAAGTGAATGTGAACGCCATCGCAGAAACAATTTCTGCTGATTCAATGGCAGTAAATTTGTGTGGTATGTATTGATAATATGTTGCACCGAAACGCAAATATATATTTTCTGTCACTGCATAAAATGCTAAATTAATTGAAACCAATGTTATAAATAATTTTCTTGCATTTTTCCCCCTCTCAAATCCAGGCAGTGTACTCTTATTTTCAGTATCTGCTGTTGGTATATGAATGTACCTCTTGATCAAAAACATTAGTAAAATTAAAAATGAACCTAAAATTTCAAAAATAACGAGAAATTAATAAATTAAGATTAATTTTTTGATTAATTGAGAGTCATTTTATTTAAATTAACAATAGAAGATTCATTTATTAAAAAATTTAATTATTTCTCAAACCCTTATCTCTCGGCAACTTTTTTGGGAATTATATGAACATATCTCTGTTTTAGTGACCGTACAATTCTTTTGATAAGAGTATTTTTATCGATATTTTATTAAATGAGGGAAAAATAAGTATATTTTGATATTTCTTTCTTATCTAATGAGATAATTTCTTATAAAATATATTTATGTAATTATAGTTTAAATGGTTAAATTCATTATTAACTATAATTAAATTTATATAGTTATAGTATAATTCACAGATTATAAGCTAAACTAATAAGACATGATAAAATTATTGGTACTATAATTTATTAACGGCCCTCTTACCCATGGCAAGGGTGATCAAGTTTAATGGAGTCCAAATCTGGACACCTTAAAACATGAAAGGGGGAACCAAAGGATAATTTTTTATAAATTCTTATTTTGAGAAAAACTCAAAGGGGGACCAAGCACTGTATTTTTTAAATGATGAAATTTTAACGCTTGGTCACCCTACCCATGGCCATGTATAAAATTAAATGAATCAACGCTTATTATATATTTAATTTGTTGCAATTATATCAGACCCAATATACCATAAAATATAATAAATAGTATTTATTAAATACCTGTCAATCCTATGATGCCTACGATAGAAAAAGGAATTTTAAGTTTGAATCTTCTCTCTCCGTCTGATTTTAATATAATGGTTTCGTTATTATAATTATAATATTCTCCCGTTACATATGATTTAAATATTAAGGGACTTAAAATATGTCCGATTCCTTCCATTAGACCTGCAATTTGTAGAAGAGTTGCGCTATATTTGGGCCACATCTCTAATAACCAAACTCTGTGAGCATTGCACCATGCGCCGCCACCCAAACCAATTATAATAATACATAAATAAAAATGCCATAATTCATAACAATATGGGATAAAAATAATTATTATTCCAATCAAAGATAGCATGAAAGTTATTGTGATTTGACGGTTGATATGTTTATATAAAAATCCACCTAGATAAATATTTTAAATTCAATTTATGCAGTTTATTAATTAAACATGTTGAATTAGTTTACAGAAAGAGCCGATCATAAATGCCATATAGAAAAATGTGGGAAATATTGAAAGCAATTCCAAAGAAGTATTTAAAATATATTTTAAATCGATGAAAGTTGGGCCAAAAGACGTGTTGATTAAACCCTGCAATAATTTGCTTAGGTAATAGAAAGATCACATTATTTTAAAGCTTATTAATTTACATACAATTACAATTGCCAGATTGGGTCAGCGAAAATAAGGGAGAAAATTCGGGAGGTTTAAAATATCAAAGGGGGGACCAAGGTATACAGTCTGACCCGGTTATTGGCACCTCTCATATTGGCAACCCCGGTTGTTAGCAACTGCTTTTCAATGCACCGGCCAGTCCTATGTAACCTTTAATGTTAAAGTGTTTGGTTATTGGCAACCCTGCTATTGGCAATACCCAGCTATTGGCAACAATTTTCTGAGCACGGATATAATAAATAGTACCCACTTATTAGCAATTTTCCTTAAAAATCCTAATTTCAAGTTTAAAATTTTCTAAAGTTAAAGGAAGTTTAAATAATTTTTTGTTTTTATAATTAAATTAATATAGAGGGTTAATATTTATGAAGATAATAGTAATTTCACGCAATAACTCCCGTTTAATAGTTCACTTAATTCTATATTAATTTTATAATTCATATATACATTGATCGGATATTGGCAAACCCGCTTATTGGCAACTCATATCTGGTGCACCAACGAGTTGCCAATAACCGGGTCAGACTGTATTTTTGTTAAATTTCAAAATTTATCTAAAAGCCAAAGGGGGGACCAAGAGATGTGTTTTCAAAATTTAAATGATTCGGGGAGACTTCCGGGACACCTGGCAACCGTATATACAACCTAATTTATAGTGAACAGGTAAATATGGTGAAAATGGTTCTCGTTAAGAGAAACTTAATATAAAAATTTTTTCGCTGTAAAAATTCACTATTAGGTATTTTTCATATATAATTTGTTCACTATAAACAAGATTATATAATTAAATATAAAATTAATAAACTTTTAGTAATATTTATGAGTTTAAATAGAAGAATATTAATTATTTACTTACATATGATATATGATTTAAGCAAATAATTACAACATAAACATATTTTGCCCAATTCTTGCTGTCCATCATTAAAATTAATTTATTTCTTTAATTTTAGGCATAAAGATAAATACTCGGAAGCAAATATTTAAAAATTGGTCATGCGACTTTAAAATATGTAAAAATTATAAATAATTTCTGTTAGATTAAATATATGAATATAATTTCATATAGATTAAATAAATATATAATTTTTTTACAATATTAATTAATTAATTAATAAATAAACATTTATTTATGATAACACATTATAAGTTTTAATTAGCTGTATAATTAACTAATTTTAATTTTAAAATGAAGTCTAAATGTTATAAGTAATTAATTAGAAATTTAAGTTAATTTACGATATATTCTGTGTTAAGATTATTAAATGTTTTAAATGTCAATGTCATGAAAACAAATGATATTATTAATAAACCACTTGTTTAGCGGAAAACATTTACAAACAGATGTTTGAAATACAATTAACTGCAAATGAATTAAGTTTTATATATTTTTTGTTAATCAAACGGTTTCAAAAACTAAAAAATTAGGTTAAATATTGGGAGAATTTTTTTGACATAAAGAAAACTTTCTTAATGCTGTTCTAAAATTACTCGTTAAGCAAAGTACAGTTATTTCAAATAAAAACTGCAAAAATATTTGATAAAATGTATTATTAATTTAGCGGTAATAAAATTAAAAAATTAAAAAATCATTTAGTACTTAATCTAAAAGCTATAGTTGTAAAATTACCTCAATTACAAATTATTTAAAGTAGATATGAACTTATATTCTGCAATGCTTCTAAAGTCATTAATAAACTGTAGTTCTAAACTAGGGTAACTAACTGTCCAGATTTTGGGCTATTTTTCAAAATTATAGTGCTTGGTCTCCTTTTTGAGTTTTTCTCAAAATAAGTATTTTTTAAAAATTATCCTTTGGTACGCCTTTGATTTTTCAAGCTGTCCAGATTTGGACTAAATTAGAGGTGGTCAGCCTATTTTAAACAGTAAATTAAGCAAAATAACAAAACTTTATATACATTATCTGATTTTTAAAAATAAGTTTTATATGATTTAAATTATTTAATAACAAGAAACAATTTAAGATGCTTAATTAATTAATTATGAGATAGAGATTTAAGTTGGCAATTAATTTATACAAGTCTAAAATTGATATTGGTTTATCTAAAAATCAAAGTTGGTACAAAATTAATTTACATTAGTGGGAAATGACATTTGCGGAGTATATATATAATCCACATAGCGGATTTCCTTATATCTGTTTTACGGTGTTCTTTAACGTCTTTTTCAACAGAAATATCAATATAATGAATATAAAACTACAAATTGAATTTATTCATAGCTATCGAGAAAATAAAAATAATGGGATACCCTTTTATAAAATTTTCTAAAATATATCGTAAAAATATGCTAAGCGTCTGCGCAGAACATGTAAATATAGCCCAACTCTATCTGTGATTATTATATATTCTGCTGCAAAAGAATAAATAGTTGGATATATACAGGAAAACCCAAAACTCATTATTAAACTCCCGGCCCATAAAAGTATTAAAGAATTTTGTCTTAACAATAAAATTGCAAAAGATATAAAAATTATTATTAAATTAAAACCTATTATATGTTTAGATTTTAATTTATAACGAACAAAAGTAAATGTAAGGGCCATTGAAGAAACAATTTCTACTGATTAACTGGCAGTGAATTTGTGTGGTATGTATTGATAATAAGTCGCACCAAAGCGTAAATATATATTTTCAGTTACTGAATAAAATGCTAAGTAAATTGAAACCAATGTTATAAATAATTTTTTTGCATAAACAGTGTTCGCCAAACCCCATCGCGTCAGAGGGGGTGTAACGTTGAAAAATTTTTAAATTCTAAAGGGGTTGTGGAAAACTCGTCGGTTTTGATAGACAATTTTTAGGATTTACGAAAAATCATGGGGGGTGGTCCAGTTTTTCAACTTTCCAGGGGGGTGTACACCCCTGCCTTGGCGAACCCTGATCATAAACATTATTACCATTTAAAATAAGCCTAGAATTTTAATATCGACAAAATTAAATACGTTTTTTATTTTATTATTAAAAGTGGCAACAACAATTTATTGCCCTCTTATTTTTTACCTATTTTTTGACCTATGTATTATAAAAACAAGACTGAATCAGGATTATTAAACTCGAGTTGTATTTTTAAAAATTCATTAAATGAAAATCTCTAAATAATTTTATTTAGACCCGGCCCGCCCGGCCCTCCCCCCGATCCAGAAAGTTAACAAAATTATAACCCATAAATCATAACTAAAACAACAATTAAATATGTTATTAATACCAGTTTTTGTAGCTAAACATTCAAATGTGAAATAAAAATTTTAATATAAATCCTATTTTAATACATATTATTGGCATTTTAAGTAAAGGTCTAGAAAAATCAAATTAATCAGCGGACCACTTGTGAACCCTGAGTTAGTAAAATACTAATTCAGAGTTACTGTAAAATTTTTACTGTATACTTAATTGTAATTTTAAAACTCTTTACTTTGAAAGAGTCACAAGTGGTCCGCTGATTAATTTGTTTTTTCCAGCACTTTACCTATTTACCAACCAAAATTGAATATTTTTAGTCCTTATTAATTCCTTCTCTATTTATAAGTAACCAGATGGGTGACAACCAAGTAAACAAACAAAAAACTATACGACCTAGGGAGAGTTTTTCACAGATAGACGCCATAAAGGGCATAAATTAATATATATTGAAATATAATACTCAGGGAATACTTATATTGTATTAAAAACCTGTATTTTTTAGTCATAATTAATGGTCGTTACAGTTGTCAACACTGTCAAAATGTGATTTGTTTGTAAACAAATGTATTGGATGTCACTCCGTTGTAAGTAACATATTATAGTTTAGATATATATTCTATATATTGGTTTCAAAGAAAAACGCCAAAAATTTTTCACTTTTTAGTGTAAGATCAAAGTCATTTTCAAATAAACTGATTATAGATATATCAGTGAAAAATAATCCGTAAAAGTTTTAATTCAAATACAAAGTTGTGAACTAAAGCAACTAATGCTCTATTGAATAGTTACAAACTTATTAATATTTATTTCTTTCAACTGTTTTACTTTTATATAAATACATTTTAAGATGTCATTCAAAATTATTAAGGTATTTAAAATCTTTCTTTAAAAATATTAATTTGTCACCTAATTGAGAATTAAGAGCCGAACGCTTCTTAGTGACCAAATTTCCAGCTGAAGAAAATATCCTTTCAGATGACACTGAAGTACTTGGAATACTGAGATATTTTTGGCCAGTTTTGCAATATGTGGAAACTCTTTCTCATTTTGTTATTTATATTGTTTTTATAAAACTAAAATATCATTTAATTTAACACTTAAGTAGTCATTCAATATTATAGATAACAAAGTAGTTATTTAAAGGAAACAAATTTTCAAAAAGACTTTAACTGTATCTCGAAATAAAGTTATATTTCATGCTTTTTATTGCGGATAATTTTTTGTATTGAGTTATGAAAATTTTGTGAGTTTCACACTATTTTACAGTTTGTTATACAAATCTAACAGCCTTCAGTTTTTGAGACTGCGCTTTCGTGAGTCTCGCGAGAATCTAGATTGCTTTCGATCGGGATCGAGAGTTGAGATTTCGATCGAGATCGAGATCGAGCCTCTCAATCGATCCTACCGACCACTAATTTTTGGCATGGCATGCACCGTAGCATTTACCCATGCCAACACATTTAACACCTGTAAAAATCTCACTCTAACTCTGGGCTAAACGTGAAATCTCCTCTCATTAGTGAGTTGACTGAAGAAAATGTTATTTTATGTTGTTATTAATTAACTAAAAAATATTATTTTATTTATCTTATTGTTGTAATTAGTTTTCGACAAAAATAAAGTAGAATTTTAATATATATACTTCAATATAACTTACTATATAAAAATTCTTAGTACATCGCATTGTAATGCATTATAACCTGGAACAATATTTCTAAAGTTGACCATAAATAATGACCTTATAGTACAGGTGTTAATTGGTATCACATTACGAATTACTCTCCCGGAAGTATCTCATTTCAATTTATATCATTAATAATTTTATGGCACTTTTGTCTACCGAAAGTTTCCACGGAGTTTGTGCCATCCTGATTCCATGTAAGTCTATTTGGCATAAAAAAACCCTTTGAAATTGTGCTTTTCTAACAATTTGTAAGTCGTCTAGACATTGAGACAAAATCTAGACAGGTAGAGCCAGAGATTTGATAAATGCACTTATGTGCACATATATACTAGTTCTAACTTTTAAAACGATTATTTAAAAATATATATTACTAGAGACAAAAGTAAGTGGCACTTTCTAAACTTTAATGTAATTTAGCGTTTATTTCTAACATTTTCGAACGAAACCGAACTAAAATTTAAATTTTTAAAAATAAAACAAATAGAACTAGTATTTGGATTTGGTTCGAAAATGTTAGAAATAGACGCTACATTTATTAAAAGTTTAGAAAGTGCCACTCCCTAGTAATACTTTCAAGTTAGCAGCTTTTTAAGCAGTGACTAATATTGAAAGCATTGTTAAATATCATTTTTTACATTCAATTCATATGATTCTAATATGATATGTAATAAAATTTTATTAATTAAATATCTAATTATATATAATAAAACTCAATTTAATTAATTCATATATAGTATAACAGGTATATTAAAATTACAAATTTAAAGCCAAGACAAAAGTATATTTTATTATTTGTTAAATAAATTATTATAATTATATACTCGCTATTCGTTTTGATTTATTTATGTTTTCACCAGGGTGACCATTTTTTGGCAAACTCATTCCCAAACAGATTATAAAATCAAAGGGGGGACCAAAGCATAATTTTTTGAAAATTTTTATATTGAGAAAAACACAAAGGGGG
>JAQGCH010003530.1:0-10443 GCA_034699485.1 Nanhermannia elegantula
AAATTAGTTTATGTCTGTTTAATGTGTGGTTTTGTTTTATACGTTTTATTACAATTATTAAAATCACATTTAAAACTCTTTTCACGCGTGTCGTTGTGAACGTTCTTCATTTTTTCGATGTGGAGAGAATTTTATTGCATTCAGAGATTTCACATTTGAATAGATTCTGTTTTTTGTGGTCACGAATCATGTGTTGTTTTAATTCTGTCAATAAGATGGTCTGTCAACGAGTGCTAATATACACCTTCTCTTCATAATTAAAGCGAAAGATAGGCAAACTGTATAACAATTATTACTAATGTATAAATATGTTTTTGATAGTTTTACAACAATAGTATTATTTACTGAAATATAATAAATATTTTGATCTATACGTTAATAAAATATTTTAAACTATTGTATCAATAATTATAACACATTTTGTTTATTAAACTTGATTTAGTCTTGTCTATGATTAACCATTATATAAATGTCCTTAAATAGAAATTGCTATTAATGTGAATAAAATTTATGAATAAAGTTATAAAAAGTGATTGTAATTATTGAGAAAATGATTTTGAATAATTGAATAAAATATATGAGTAAATGTTTGAGGTTATTCATTAATATCAGTGTTAGTGAGAAAATATATTTTAGTAATAGAATGAGTTTATGCAGGAAAATAACAATTAAACCAATCATTTTGTTGATATTATTTTTAAATAATAGAAGAAAATAAATGACTAAATCGGATGCACTAATAGGTGATAATCCGAACCAAAGCGATAGAATTCCTCCACAATTGTATACCAGTTTATTGAAGTCAGTCCTTAATGTTTCGATATATACAACACTAGGAGATTTAGATGGGATTATCTCTAATACTGTTTCATTTGAAAATAATTTTTTATATGAGATATTTGTCTCTAAAGATACTGTTTTACACTTGTTTTTGCAATATTTAGCACTTTCACCTACTAAATTTTTTGTTGCATTATAATTATGGGCTAAAGGACCTTCACAAAATTGATATCTTTTTTCATATAAATATCGTTCAATATTATGAATAGAAATATAATTATTATAACCAACAGGTATACAACCGTATGTTTTATTTAATTTGTAATAATATTCATCTGGAACACAATACTCGTTATAATCATAATTAAATGAATTGTAATTTTTTTCGAGATAACAGCTATTTTCTGAATTTGAAATATGTTTAACAAAGAATAATGAAAAATGTGCTTTAGTTAATGTATTTTGGTTTAGACTTATGACTGTATTAATAACTGAAGGGAAATCTAAATCTGCACTTAATAATTGATAGGTATATAATGTAATTTTTATCGCTTCAATTCTATTTTGATCCATTATTGTACTTAAGCTAGAATTCAAATCATTATCTGGTAGCGGTTTGTGAGGAAACAAATGTGCACTGATATAAAAATAATCTAAATTCGCCTTTAATGAAAAACTAGGTTTAGGGCAACCCATTATTTTATCAGAAGAAATAATATTACAAGATTTTATTATGCTATTCAATCCCAAAATTTCTGGCAATTCATTCAATTTGTTCTCTATTATTAAATATTTAGTGTCTTTCAGATAAATTGTCGGTAATCCAAATATATGTTTGGTTATAGAAATTATTGGAAATGCATTTACTATTTGTATATCAAAACGAGTTATTATTTCGGAATTACAATAACTTGTGATAACAGACTTTAATTGATATGACATTAAAATAATATATATAATGATAGTGAAAAATTTAATTGCATATAATATTTTGATTAGTATTTTAGATAATTTTTCTTTCAATTGGATAAATAATATAAGTAAGCTTTTAAAATATGAGAAGCGAATAAATTGTTTGCATCCTCTTCTTAATATAGAAAGAAAATCAGCTGTAAATTGAAATATATTTAATCCAAACCACATCGAAATAAGGCCTCCCATAGAACACAAATATTCAATAAAATTCATTTTTGGTAAATATGTGAAAGTTATATCGTTTTTATTAAACTTTACACTCATAAACATTTTCACCTTGTAACTCAAAAGCCTTCTATTTAAATTACTAAAATAGTACTGATTGGTGCATTTTTTTCTGCAATCTTTTTTTAAAAATTTCTTTTCTAACACGAAATCATAACTACATTTCTCACAGAAATTTTTATCAATACTTTGATTCGTTACTAACCATTTATGATTACATTTACAATTTTTATATTCTTGTAGTTGTAAATTTTTGACAATACAATCTTCGGTGGATTGATAGTCATTGTCACTTTTGAAATGCATTTCATAATCAAAACAATTTGTCTCATAAGGAAATGGCAACAATTTCGCTTCAATTAAGGAAAAATAAATTTGATTCAATCCATATTTTAATTTAAATTTATGATTTATTAGATGTGGAGGTGTTTTCATTTGATGAATTAATCCAAACACTTCAATATCCTTTAAGACATACAAATAGTATTGATCAACATTAGATGGTATAGGACTTGAATCAAACAATTGACTGAAATATGTGAGACATCTGTAAGAAAATGGTGTAACACTTTCTACTGTAGATACCATTTTATTGCAATCATGCTCACTATTATTATATTGCATGATGCATATAACACTTTGCTTAATATATTCGCCTACTGTTTGATTTTCAGATTTTTTAGACATAATTCTATAATATTCTCGTTTAGAGCTAATGCATAAACTTAAAGGAGTTGTGAAGAGATTGTTTTGTCCCACTTTCATATCAATAATTGTATGGTATTCACTATAATCTATAGTTAATTGTAATAATTGCAAGAATAGCATTACAGCACAAAATAATTTAAATAATTTACGCGTTGAAAATCTCATTAAATTTATAAATATTGGTAACATTTTGTAATATAATAATGAAATCAATAATATTGAGTATTTACTCTTTATTTAAATCTATATTAATTTCAATAATTAGAAATAAAAATTATTAAATTTTTAAACAGATATAATGGACAAAAATTCAATACACTTCAGGAAATCATAATTTTAATTCACTTGCTTTGAGACATAAGACTGAATTATATTTAAGTTGAATTTTAATATAAGGCTCATATATGTTGTAGTACTTCTACCAATATTTTATAAAATTTGGTACCATTATGTGGTACACTATTATATTTCAACGTTATGTGTAAATAATTAAATATTTATGACTATATTCAATACCATTTCTCGATATTTTGAATTAATTTGTTTTTTCTACAGTTATCATAAAATATATTGCAATGATCTCATCATCATTGATATCTCACTTACAGCGAGTGTTACCACCTCTTACACACGTTGCGTGATTCTCACAAATCAATATGTTTGTCTCGCTGTTTCCATATCAGCTATATTCAGACGTCGACAATTCAATAAGTTGCCTATGGGTTGAACAAGCACCCCTCCAAAAATATATAAAAATTAATTTTTTAAATTATGGCTGGATATTGTCAGCCCCAAAGTTCCCTTTGGCTACCACTAGAACTCACTAGCTTGAGGTTCTTCCAGTTTATATAAGAATTCACAACAATTGTTTAAAAGTTTAAAATTGAACTTTTATTTAAAGAAAAGGACAGACCAATCTCTTAACATTCAATTAATAAGATACAAAATGTAATTACATATTAAATTATATAAAAACATTAAATGCAAATTGAATACAAGCCCTTAGGCTCGGAAGTAATTATTTACATCTCTTCTCGTAGGAATGAAATTTTAAGTGGTCTCACAATATATATATTCTCAATAGAGGATAAGTTTCGCTCTAATCCGCGGGGCGAGACGAGACGCAAAATTTTGTTTATATACGAGATGAGTCGAGTTTGTACTAGAGATGCTATTTGAAAAAATTTTCGAACCCGACTCGCCGACTTTTCAAAGCGCCAAACCCAACCCGCCCAAGCCCGGTAGCTCCAATTTCAGGCTTTTTTATGCGCGAGTAACTTTCTTACATAGCAAAAATGTATTTCACTAAAACTTAACATAAACTTAACTCTATGAAGGGTTAGGTTTTTGTCCAATACATTTCTGCTATGCAGGAAAGCCAACATCGTCACGCGCACATAAAATAAAGAAAAGTCCAATTTCAAAGCCCACCCAACTCACTGTATAATTAAATTCGTAAAAACTTTAAGCTTAATAATCATATAAAGAAATTTTTCATATCGATGACTATTTCTAAATAATAATAAGATTTTAATTATTTAAAACTATAAAAATTCTGTAAAAATGAATAACATTTGCGTTAAACTCTCGACTGATAATCAAATAGTTTATTGGGGCGGAAACTCAACTGATCTTTTGCTTAAAGTACAGGCAAATATGTGGCAGCCATTAATCACATATAATGAAAGATATATTAAGCAAAAATGCTAAACATAAATATGACTAAACCTTATGCTCGAATATATTTTAGATTTGATGTATAAAATAAATTTGTTCTGTTTTGGGATGAAATTTTTGAAAATATTCTCACATATTAAACAAAATACACCAATTGAGAGGCCAGAAAATAATATAATATAAATGCCTTTTAAGTTATCTAAACTTATTGATTGAAAATTATTTTCATTGAATGAAAAGTCTTCTTGTTTATGAAAAATTGTTTTTACGCGCCAATTGTCAAAGAAACCACTTTCAAAAGTAGATATCACTAATGAATTCAACCTTTTCTTGAGAGAATTGGAGATAAATTTTGAATAAAGCATAACCACTCCATTTCCGTAATGTTTTTAAATCTTTAATTTAAATGAATACTTTGGCCGGAATTAACTTTTAAATTTGATTTTTCTCCCATAAAGCTTATTATAAAATTTTTCATTAAAAAATCAATATCTCCTAAAATATAATAAATAGAATTTTTTAACTTTTTTCTAAATATTTTTCATATCTCAAACCCCTCTGCCTAAGACCCCACTTTTTTGTGGTTTATACTTTATAAAAGAAATAATAAAACTGTTTAATCCTGTATTTTTCAAATGACTCAAATTAGTGCTTTTCATGAGAGTTAAAAAAGGGCAAAGTTTGCTATTATGGTATTTAAACAGGTTTTTAGTGGATTCGGTGGATAGAGGTGTAGACATTAAAATTTAATGTAACAAACTCCATAAAATTAATTTTATAATAAATATCTAAATATTTAATTGTAGCCGATTACTATCTAAATCTTACTTTACCTACGGTCATAAGCTTTGGGTAATGAGCGAACGATTGAATTCGAGGGTACAAGTTGTCGAAATGAGGTTTCTTCGAAGGGTTGCAGGTGTAACGCTATTCGAAAGAGTTAGCAGCACTGCAATCCGAGAAGACCTCGGAGTCTAGCAGTTAATTCTTCAGATAGAGACATTTCAATTAAGATGGCCTAGCCACGTCCTACATATGTCACCTAAAGGTTAGTCAAACAGATCCTATTGTCGAGTCCAGCGGCATCAGGCCTATGGATCGTCATCAAAAAAGATGGACGGACCTAGTGGGTCTCAATTTGCTCGGAGACTTTCCCTGGAAACTAAGCCGATATAATAACCGGGGCGGAAGTTCGCAATAAATGGCGTGAGCTTCTTCAAGATTTAACTCTGCAACTTTAATGGAAAAGCAGGCTCGATAATGAAAAGAATGAATGAATGAATACTATCTAAATGATGGTTACATGTCAAAAGGTTAAAAGCAAAAAGGTTGAAACAAAATAGTCGAAAACAAAAAGGTCGTATGTGAATATGGTCGAAAACATAAAGGTCGAAATTATTATTACAAACTAATTTAACCTAACCTAAATTAACCTAACCTAAACTAACCTATCCTAACCTAATCGGATTTTCGGAACATTAATATGAGCTCATTTTGCTTTTTTTACCTGATCAGCGCTTATTTATTAATTTACGAAGATATTTAGTGCAACATAGAAGAAGTGATATTTCCTAAAAAATCCTTTCCTTGGTTATAATATTGCTTATAAAATAACAATTTGTAACAGATTTTATTGAATTATTAAAAATTGAATCAATAATTAGTTAATATAAATGACAACAGCAGAATACAACAAGGTAGATGAGTTTGTACGCCAAATGGGTAAGCAAGAATGAGTTTGCATAAAAGTCTAATGGTGTCAAAACTCTTTGGGGGTCTAAATACCTTTTTTTTGAAAATAAGGGGGATATTTAAATAAATATAAACTTTGATTAAAAAGTTTGATTATGTAAATTATAAGTTTCATACAAATATAAGTTACTGATAAAAGTATCTATATATTAATTCTCTAGTTATAAATATTAGTTTTTTATGATGCATTTATAATAATGCAGTGATTCATCAATAAAACAGAGAATAAAATTCATCACTATTTAAACTTATGATTAACATTATTGGTATTGAACTTTGTAATACTAAATACATTAAATGCTGTTTAAATGTAAATACAATTGCGAGCTTTCAATAACAGTTTAATCTAATAATAAAAACCTACTTATATCAAAAATAAATATAAATCTTAATTGATATCCCAAAAAATAATATTTGCATCAAAAAATAGATAGAAAGCTTTTAATTAATTTGTAGAAATAAACAAAATTTTTATCAATATTATTATTAAACTACAGTAAATTCTTGATTTCGTGTATCACTAAAAATCAAAGCTTAAACCTAAAAATGATATATTTTAACACTAGTCTAATAGATTATGTGCTATCACTTTACTATAATGGAGTCCTTTATATTGGGGTATGACTGTGCCTGTATTTATACAGCAGTATGATATTTAAGTATTGCTCATAATGCACGCAAAAAGATTATATTCATGGAAACATTATCACAGTATCATTTTTTTAAATTGAGCTTAAAATTTTCACTACGCATCTGTACTCTGTTTGTACTTATTTTCATATAATAGTTGATAATTTTTTCTAAAGAGAAAACATTTGAATATATTTTCAACATTAAAGAAGTAGAGAAGAATCAAATTTTATTAAATTATAAAAATTATCATATTTTTGTGTTGAAGACCTCATGTTTTTAATTTATTGACATAAAGTATTTTGTATATATTTATAGATAATTATTATACTGAACAGGACTTCAAGTCAAGAAATAAGGCCAATAAACTGTAGCCTTAGAAATAGTAGTGATATAATTATTAGATATTTGGCATATAGTGAGTGATATTTGAATTAATAAAGTTAACTAAAAATGGGCTCATATTTATTTGTGTTGATTATCATTCCTCTTATATTTATTATTATTGGTTATTATTGCTATCGTAAAAACCAAAGAGCTCGACAACAACAACCACTATACGCAACATGTCTACCACAACAATACCAGACAACACAAATACAACAGTACCCTACAGTTCCACAACAACAATACCCGTCAGCTCAACCACAGCAATATTCAACTTATGCAACACAACAATACCCAACATTTCAACCACAACAATATCCGTCAGCTGTACCACAAGAATATCCAACATATCCAGCACAGCCATACCCACCAATTCCTCCACAACAATACGCGACAGCTCAACCACAATACCCACCAGTTCATCCACAGTCACACTCGTCAGCGCCTCCGCCTTATAGTGATAAATACTAGTTTTTTGGATGCATTTATAATAAAGCAATGATTTATATATTTAATGTCGACTCCCGTTATTTCGCAACTCATGTAACAACTCCGATGTTAACTCGTGAGGCCGTATAACAAATTTATTCAATTATAGAAAATACAGTAATCAAAAAGCATTGCGATATTGTCAACAGTTTTATAAACAAAAATCCGAATCACATAATTGTAAAACTGTTATTAAATTATTTAGAAATTGCAGACAAAAGGTCTGACATTATTTTTTAATTATGAAATACTTTTTAAGTTTACTAATATACTGATATAGTATGAATTGACAGGCCTAGTTATCACTATCATCCCTATATTACAAGATTGTTTGTTGTAGCTGTCATTTCTCATTTAAATTCTATTGAGTCAAACTTTGGACCTGTTATTTCGAGATAATTTGTATACATCTGCTTTGTTTCTTTGATAACCAAAGGTTTTTAACATTTTAATCAATAAAAACAACAAAATAAAGTAAAGTATGTTAAGGTTTAGTATTATTTATCTATTGAACATTAGAATAATAAAAGTGCACTAACAATAATCAGATTTGTAAAAAATCACCGTTTTATCTAAATTTTTTATACATATTTCTTTAACCAACATATAATATATCAGTACAATAAATTAACAAGAATGGTGTATTCATTATTTAAGTAAAAAAACTTTTCGCAAATATTTTTTTGCATTATTTTTATTAAATAGTAATTAAATGATTTTAAACAATTTTTATTATGTAAAGAGAAAAAATCATTTATATTTCTTTCTTTGAATTGTATAAATAATTTAAATCTATTTTGTTATTGTTTACTATCTTTTGTTACATCCAGAATTTTAAAAACTAAATGACAAATGTGTTCTCTTTCCACATGACTACACTTAATAAAACTCGAAATTCATGCAGGGCCTGCCCCCTTTCCGCCATAGCTTGGTACGACTCTGGCTAAAGGGAACTATGGTTTAGCACATTGAATAAAACCCCAAAAAATACTAATATGTAACCTTATATATGTTAGAAAGTAAAAATTTTTATGTTTATTAATTTCTTTGAATTTTTATTTCATAAGTTTAAATAAATGATAAGAAAAACAGATTATCATTAATACATGTGTAAAAATATTGTTCAAATACAATATTAATTACTATTTCAATAACTTGTTTCAATTAAAATAACAGAATATGATATAACAACTGATAAAATACATAAAATACTTGATGCGCGAAATCTATATAAACCTAAAGCTGTGAAAGATATTTCCTTTTTTTCATTGGATATCATTTGAAAAATATTTAAATTATACAACTTTTTAATATCAATGTCAGATCTCGAAGAAGAAAAGTCTTCGACTAAATATAATTTGAAACAATCACTGAGTTCTGTTATCGAATCAGGAATTATATTAAACATATGGCAGAGGGTTATTAATAAAATAATTAACACAAAAAAATGTGGAGATATATAGAGATAACTATTTTTAAAATCAATTGTTAAAAAAACAAATACCGATAATCTGTTTTATAATAAAATTCGCAATGACTACAAAAATTGATGAACAGAATAGTTTATCCAATTTTTTGACTTCATTTTTTACATTAACTATAATAAGGAAATGAATTTGGAAATTGAATATTTATTGAGATATACAAAACACGCACTTTTTGTAAATTGTTAGTTAATACAGATAATAATATAAATGTTTTAATGCTAAATATAACTTTATTTGTTTTACATTAAAACTCTAATATTTCATTTATATTCTCAGTAAAGGCAAAAATCATATGCTATTCGTTGTCACGCTATTTACGATAGATATCGTAGACATCAACTACTGGGACATCAACCACATCAATGACGTCACGCTTTTTACGATAGATATCGTAGACATCAACCACTGGGACATCAACCACATCAATAACGTCACGCTTTTTACGATAGATATCGTAGACATCAACTACTGGGACATCAACCACATCAATGACGTCACGCTTTTTACGATAAATATCGTAGACATCAACCACTGGGACATCAACTACTGGAACCACATCAATCACATCACGCTTTTTACGATAAATATCGTAGACATCAACTACAGGAACGACATCAACGACATCAACGATCTAATGAGGAATATATAATTCAATTTTTTATTTATTAAAGTTATTCATTTGTAAAATTTTATTATATATAACAAAATGTTTTAAACTGAGTTTAATATGTGTTAATATATAATTTTTACTATCAAATAATGCTTTGGTTTACAAAACTAATAGATCAAAAATCTGACAAAATATGTTAAATGCATATATTTTTAATTTAAATATCATCATCACCTCTAATATAATGATTAACTATTAAAATCTCTAAATTTTTTTTATTTCTGTCTTTTATTTATAACAATATTGTGAGCATTTAGAGAAAAAATTTTCGTACAAAAAATATCGAATAAAATATATTAATACGTAAAGTAAAGATTGCTTTTATTAAGATTACACTATTTTTTTAATAAAATAAGAAATAAAAGAGTTTAGTAGAAAATGATTACCTGATTCTTGTAAGTACTTCGTGCCGAACACATTGACATCTAATTATAAAAATTTAAAAGTAATTAATAATAAAAAAATGATTACAATCACAAAAAACGATTTGACTCAAGAATATTATATCAATTATTTGGATAAATTGTATGTTATATTACTCACGCATTCAAAGCTAATAAAAGCCGTCATAAAGATGATAGAATATAATGATTTCATCTTTTGTATAATCTGTGGACTTATTTCTCTTGAAAGATATTTTTTAATGTTTTATATTTTTTTAAT
>JAQGCH010003531.1:0-10439 GCA_034699485.1 Nanhermannia elegantula
GGTAGGGTTGAGTCGAAGTTCTTCGGCATCGGTACCAAGGTGAGGTCCACAACTGAGACGCGGATGCGATGGAGCTCAGTAATAATCAGTTATTCAGGTATTAGAAAATCTAGAAAGGGGTGGTTCGGGTCAGAGTCTAATTTGAGTAGAGGTCAGTCGGGTCTAAAAGAGCACATTTGAGCGCAACTTTATTTATGAACCATTTAAATGGTTTCAATTCATATCAATTATTACAAAAATAGTGACGTATTTTATATATTTGTGTGAATTAAATGAATGTTCGAGAATATGATCAGATGTTTAAAAAGCTTTTAATTATTTGTTTTGTTATCTATTAATTTATTGTTTTGATGACAAAAAATGTTTAATGTGTTTAATAAAAAAATATTATTAATTAATAATTTATGGAAACTTTTCTCGACATTAAGTGAAAGCGAAATACTTTTGAAAACAATAAATGAGAACTCAATTATTTACTAAACTAACGAAATATTGATAAATATAAATAAATAGTTTGTTATTAATGGCGAAAGTGTTTTGTTTCGGGAACACATCCAATGGTGAGTTAGGATTGGGTGGTATTGAAGACGAACACATCTTAAGACCGCGTAAACAAAAACTTCCGATCGATTCACGAAAGTACCGATTAAAGCAGTTGTGTTCCGGACGTAACCACACTCTCGTGTTATTGCGCACTGACTTCGACACCAGTCTTGTGCTCAGCTGTGGTTCGAACGAAAGGTTACAATTGGGCCGAACCGGCAGTTGGAAGAGATTTGAGGCAATCGATGCACTCAATCAACATTTGGTGATTAGACTCTGTTGTGGTGCAAACCATTCGCTCGTTTTGACCGAAGCGGGACAGGTGTTTAGCTGGGGTTGTAATCTATTCGGACAGTTGGGTCCGTATTTGTCTCTATTTTCTATTACTGTATTCTCTTTCACTCTTTTATTTTATTTAAAACGCCTTTTAATTCATTTGTTATTCAGGTATTGGTAATAAAGTGGACGAAGCCGTAGAAAAGCCTTCTTTAGTGAAGAAGTTGGCGGCAGAGTCTGTCATTCAGATCGCTTGCGGTGGAAATCATAACTTAGCGCTCACTAAAAGTATTTACACATTATATGCATTTTATGCGCTCATTATTAACAAAATTACAATTTAATGATTTACAGACGGTCTGATCTATTCGTGGGGTTCGAACGCTTTCGGACAAGTGAGTCATCTATTAAGAGCTATTGCTTCAGATAACGCTCACTTACAGTCTTAACCTAAACATCAATGTATATATTGTATTAATTATAATCAATTTAAAGCTATAGACTGAGTAATTGAGTTCTCTCTCCATTCAATAGCATTCTATTCCATACTAAAGTCATCATTTGATTGACTGATAATTGAATAAATAATTTGTTTATAGTTAGGAAATGGAACGAAAGGCAACTGTGAGAATAGTCCAATAGAAATAATATCTCTGCGTTGTGTTCCAATTCGTTTACTATCTGCGGGTGGCTCTCATTCAGCTCTTCTCTCATATACCGGAGCTTTATATATGTGGGGCAAAAACGAATTCGGACAGTTGGGGCTCAACGACACTCAAAATAGAGTCGTGCCTACGGTGCAGACAACTCTTCGTAATCAAAAAATAGCTTTTATTGATTGCGGTGATGAGCATTCGGTTGCACTCACATCAGATGGAGGATTGTTCACATGGGGGGCGGGAATGTATGGCCAATTGGGTCACTCGAAGAATGTCAATGAAATACTCCCGCGTCGAGTGTTTGAACTGATGGGCAATACTGTCACTCAAGTGTCGTGTAAATAAAACATTTTTTTATACTTAAGTTTTTATCTTTAATTTGTATGTTATATTCATTTCAGGCGGTCGTTGCCATACCTTAGCTTCTATTGGCTCTAATGGTAGAGTCTATGCGTTTGGGCTCAACGGCTCGGGACAGCTTGGAATCGGTACTCAAACTAGTAAATTTGTTCCAATCAATGTCACGGGAAAGTGGATTGAGTTGGGGGTCAAAGACCTCAGTGTCAGAAATATGGCCGGATCTCTTATACCTGTCGTAAAGGAAAGTCAACCCAATTCTCCCAAACAAAACAGTCCGCGAAAAGCCAAAAGTCCTGCCAGTGATAATTCTCTTAATGATTCTGGAGACGAAGCAAATAGTTCCGGCTCTGAAATGTCAATCGATGAGATATCAGACAACACAGACATTCATGAGATTCATGCAGAGGATATCATTATAGAAGAGCCCGACGAGTATTCGGGAGACAAAACAAAGAACAAAGAGCCAAGTTTTGTATGCACTCCAAACACAATAATGTCTACAAATCCTGATGTAATAGAAATAGACGAATATGTCTCAGACCCTGATTCAGACAGTGAGCAGTATCTGGTTCTCAAAGAGATCGTCGCGAGTAAAGGAGATCAGAGTTTTGTTTTAGTCGTTAGACTTAGTGAAAAGTCAAAACCAATTGATTTCCGACTCAACAGTTCATTTGATGAAATTTTCAAATTAGACAATTCTTCTTTAGAACAGTTGAAAAAGTCTTCCAAAGAGGAGTCGAACTCCTCTATCGATAATATAGATTATATTGAAAATGTTTTCTGTTCTATTTCTTGTTGGAATGCAAGTTATATTAATCTTAAAGACAAGAGTGATTCTGCATTGCCTGCAATCGATTGGGACTCTGCTCTTTACGGGTTTCGTTGTATAGAAGATGCAAAAAACAGTCGTTTTAATGATTTAATACTTCAGTCTATTTTGAAAATTATACCCCAATTACCAAATATTTATGACGACAAATCATTAGATCCTGAAATACTTCGAATATATCTATTATTACCTCTTTATCATGAGTTTAGAACTGGTGTTAAATCTTGTGATATAATGAAGCAATTGATTGCAGGCTATTCCAGATCTGTGACTCGTTTAAGCGATTATGCAATTGAAATATTAAAGGACTGGTGGAGTAAATTAGATGAACACTATTTTAAACATTTAATTCTTATTTGTAAGAAAAGTGTTGAAGAGTTGTTGGATATTCAGGACAAAGAAAATCAAAATATTGAACCAAACTTACAAATAAATCCTCAATTACATGAAAATTTGGGGCTTTGTCTCAATTTAATGTCGTTATTAAATAAAGTAAATCAAAAAAGTTGCAAAATTTCATACAAAGAGTTTTATATCGAAGGAATCAGTGATAGGTTTGATTTGAAAAAAGATTACATTTATTGGTTGAGTTCAAGAGCACAACAGGCGTACAGAAATCAGAAACAAAGAGCTCTTTACTTATGTGACTACGCATTCATTTTCGATCCGCCGGCGAAAACACTTATTCTCGCGACTGACTCAGCTATTCAACAACAAAATGCAGCCGAAAGTTCAATATATCGCAGTTTAGTTCCTCTGCATTTCATTCCGGGTGGAGTAGTTGTTGGCGCTCCTAATCCTTATTTAGTACTGTCTGTCAACAGGAGCACTATATTGCAGGAAACCATTAATCAGTTGTGTTTCAAAAACCAAAATCCATTCGGAGGGATATCAGAGTTCAAGAAACCATTAAAAGTAAATTTTGAAGGCGAAGAAGCTATCGATGCTGGACAGGGCATGAAAAAAGAGTTCTTTCTATTATTATTGAAGGAAATGCTCGATCAAAAGTTTGGAATGTTTTACGAATACGAAGAGACGCACACTATTTGGTTCAATCCCGGAGATGTCGGAGATCAAGAAGACTTAGTCATGTATCATCTCATTGGTATTGTTTGTGGTCTCGCTATCTATAATCAAGTCATCATTTATTTGCCGTTTCCGTTAGCCTTATATAAAAAATTATTGAACGAACCCTTAGATCTCGAAGATCTCAATAGTTTAGATCCAATACTAGTTAAAAATCTTAAAGAAATCCTTAACTCTACGTATAGTGAAGAAGAATTTAATGCAATTTATGGCGACATGAATTTCACTATAACTCTAACATGTTATGGCTCTGCCGTTGAGTTTGAGCTCGAAAGAGATGGCAAACAAAAAGCTCTCAATTGGAATAACAGAAAGGATTACGTAAACCTATACTGGAATCATATATTAAATGAATCCGTTTTCAAACAATTCCAGTCTTTCAAAAGTGGATTCAATAAAGTTCTTGACGCAGAAGTTCTTCAATTATTTCACTCGGAAGAGTTGATGCAACTCGTGGTCGGACAAGAAGTGTACGATTGGTTCGTTTTGGAGAAGTCTGCGACAGAGTACAAACCACCATTCAGTGCCAGTCATCCAACTATTCTTAAATTTTGGGAAGTCTTTCATTCTTTTTCTAACGAACAAAAGAAGAAATTTCTATTATTTCTCACCGGCTCTGAACGTATTCCCATTTTAGGAATGAAAGCTCTTAAGGTATTTATATTTACAATTTGTTATTTCTTTTCTAACGAATAACAAATAATTCGCTATTTTTGTAGTTATAACCACTTTAGTCGCTATTGAGATAAACATATTCTTAATCAGGTTCTGCTGAGAGCAGTGTTTACCCGCTCGAGGCTCAGGGTTTTTAGTCAGGCTCAGGCTCGCCCCCGAGCCTCAAAAGCTCGAGCCTTGTCAAACACTGACTGAGAGCTTTCTCAAAATGAAAGCAAAAGTGAAACGATCAGACTCTGACACATACTTATAATCAAGTCTTGATAGAGAGTCTTCGCGTTTGACTTTCGCTTTGATTTTGAGAAAGTTATGATCAACTCCAGCGGTGACTCAATGCTCTTAATAACATAACTTTAATTTATTATATTATTTTCTTACCGGTAATTATGTTTAATCTTTAAAATGATTTAATTTAATATTTTGTCAAATGTTTAGATATTGATTCAGCCCATGAAAGTGAGTGAGGATCACTTGCCTGTGGCCCACACCTGCTTTAATATTCTCGATTTACCTGAAGTATACACTTCAGTCGATAAACTACAGCAAAAACTACTTCAAGCTATAGAACACACGCATGGGTTTACTCTCGCATAGGAGGCTTTTCGCAAATATCTATATCTTATTCTTGTTTGCCTTTCATTGAGTATTTGTATAACAATTAGAATTTAACAATATTTGTATAATATTTTGAACAGATTTCATTATTTTGCAAAATTAGTCGTTTTTTTGACTATTTTCATAGATTAAAATTTAACAAAATGTGAGAAATCATAAGACGTCAAACGGAATATCTTTTTAAAACTAATTATTCGATAAATTTACTTACAGTTTTGCATTACATAAAAGTTATTAATAATAAAGTTATGATATTTATAATAAATTTATGTAAATTTCACTCTATGTTCAGCTTAATTAATATATTTTATTAAAACTAATAAATAAAAACGTTAATTAAAACAATTCATAATAAGAATCACAAAATAAATTAGTTTTATTGAGTTTCTATACAAACAGCACCCGTTGCTTCGCGACTTATAAAATTCAACATATATATAAGACCGAGGAATCCGAATATGAAAGAGATTTTTGTTTAAATAAATAATTTTTGAGTTGTATTAAAATTTAATTTTTGAAAAATCAATTGACGTGAAAAACTTTTGGTGGAAAAATGCATTTTAGGGGAAATATTGTCCCATAAAACGGTTGAGTTTTTGAGCCCCTTTGGAACTCTGAGATATTTTTGTAAAAGCTCACCCCTCAAAGCTCACCTTGCACATGTATGCCAGACTTAAGCAAGGTCCCAGCAATTTAAGTTAGAATTAATGTTAACTTTTGTAACACAAGAACACGCAAACTAACGCTAAAGATGACGCATTCGTGTTGAGAACAAGTCAATTGGACATTACTGTACTGTTCTAAAGGTTTGGATGAGGGGCTAATCTAAAGGGCGAAAATATTTTATTTTTCATTTAGTCCTTAAAAACTGGTTTTTATTATTTGAATAATTACAGGTATTTTCATTATTTGATAAAAGCTTCAAATATCTCTCGAATGCAAAATAGTGAAGGGAAAGTTAGGAAATTTCAAACCCATACCCACCCAAACCCAACGAGTTTTCAAAAAATCAAACCCAAACCCAAGGTTGTTGGGTTTCAACTTTCCTTCACTATTGCAAAACAAATGCGTTCCGCGTTGAGGGCTTACGTTATGCGGGACTAATCCTTCCAATGAGGGACGTCTGGTCACCCTTGTTTGGAACACCTATAGGCTCAGTCAGTGTGAGCCTGTCTTTCATTGAATAAATGTTTAGACGTGACGTGATCAAATCAAAAGTAATGAAAAGGATGAAAAGTAGACAAAAAGCCAATCACAGCATTAAACTTAGTTTAACTGATTTTTTATTACTTTGGATTCTGGGTTAATATTGACTTTAAATATTAGTTAATTTCAAATGAATTAATATATATATATATAGTATTTATTAAAGCAATTTCTTAAGTGTTAAACATTTGCAAAACTTTTCAAATATTGTTACATATAAAACATATGAATTATTGCAAATTGTTTTCATAGCATTAAAGCCTATATTTTTAACTATAATATTGACTTTATTTTTCAAAAACCATTCAACAAAATGACAAAAAACTGCTGATATAATTGTTGAAGGATTGAGTTGAAGAGTTGACTCTCCCTTACTATTAATAAAAGCTGTTTCATAAGCACTTAAACCAAAACCATTTTCTTCACTTTTAAAACAATTTTCTTTAAAATTACGCGAAGATTGAAAATGAGATTCATTATCACTTGTAATACAGAGATTTCTTTGCTTTCTATGCATTCCATTTGAGTTATCATTTCTTGGAGTGATCCTGAGATCGAACGGTCTTTTATTTACTTGTGCATAAGGGTTAGGAATGATGGGAACCGGATATGCGGCTATCAATTCCATTATGAAGTAAACTATCTGTTCGTCATAATTGAGAAAACGAGACCAATGCGCACGAACTGATGATCTCTTTCTTCTGCAAAGAACGCCACAACTTGGAAGACCTCCTTCTGGAATGTTTGGGAACTGAGCGATAGCGGCCTCCACTCCAAAGTTGGTCGAAGTGTTAACAAATCGTTCCCAAAGTGGGAAATAATAGGGAAAGACTATCATTAAAATAATGAGAACGTCTTGGTCTTCATGAAAAAGAGTTCGACTCATTCTTCTGGAACTATTTGGCAAAGAATTCACTGAATCTAAGGATAATATCATAATTAAACAATAGGTTATTGTTATTAATGATAACGAAAATATGAGTAAAACTTTCATAACTTCAAAGATTTGATAATATTTTGAAAAAAACTTTTAAACATTTATGAGAGAAAACCAAATGAATAACTGCATTGAAAGTTATAGAAAAGTAAAAATAAGTGAAACTTTAAGGTACTTTCAATTACTTTAAGGTACTTTCAATTCATTGGAGACTTAATTCAGGTGTTTATAAGAGAAATCACTTCCGCAATGCTTTGCTATAAGTCCTGTTGTAGTAAAGCCTTCTATCATTCAAAAGCAACACAAGAGCTTAACACTTATGTCAGTACAAAGGCTTTTCATTATTATTATTATTAATTAATATTAAATAAAATCTTTTCACTTTATTTAAGTCTTCAAAAGTCTTACAAGTCTTGAAAATAAGTTGAACGCATACAAAAACTATACTAAAGTTTAATTCATTAGCTTTTGGGCAATGGTTTGAAATGAATTATCAGATAATATAATCTGAACCCTGTTTTTGACAGAAATATATAAATATTTGATTCATATAATTAAATATAAGTTATTTGACGATTGTATTAATGGTATAAATAATTGTTAAAAATAGTTGTGAAGAGTTTGTAATTACCGGTAATTACGGTATATATTGAATAAGTTATGTTAATATACAATACATTTTTGAGTCTGTTTTTATAGAAATGTTTGGTTCTCTTTTCAATGTTTTGGTAACAATAATAAAACCTAATGTTTACTGTTTGTGATTTTCATTTTTCTCAATTAAAGTTTAATGCATTTTAATTCATTTGAACTCAATATTCAATTATATAATCATTTTTTAATTATATCAAAGTCTGAACAATGAATTCAATGACAAAAAGCGATAAAATTCTAGAGTTTGTAATCGGAGGTAAAAAATGTTTTTATATTTGATACCAAATACATATTTGAGTAATAATTAAATATATTTAAAAATGAATTTTTTATATTAATGTCTAAACAGAGATGATGTCGACAACAGATGTCAACAAAAGGGAATCATTTATAATAAAGAATAAGAAAACGATTTCACCGATTATAAAATTATTGACACAAACAGTGATATCCGGAGGTGAAGAGCAGTCATCAGAGTTGGCACTCAATTGCATTCTAATGATCAGCTCTGCGGCCACTTCTGTCCACTTTGAGCCACAATTATGTAATGCAATCATAAATGAGACCAACTTTTTGTTGCATATAATCAGTGAAATCATTACTAACAATGGAAATGAACAACAGTTCGGAATATTAGTCAATTTGACGCGTTTTGCAGATAGTGTTTCATCTGTTTATAAGTTGTGTCCCAAAGACTTTTTGTGCAAATTATTTAATTTCATTAATGATAACCATTTAATATCGGCTTTAATTACAAATCTGAGTCAATTAGAAGACGTTCGCGAATGTATTGTTTGTGACAAACAATTAATTTGCAAAACATTTGATGTGTTGGAGAAGAGCAACAACTTTAGTATTAAGAACGCCTGCGCTTGCATTATAAGGAACTGTTGTTTTGACACTCAATTACACCAAAAACTGCTCATTCCTGAGAACGAACTCTTGACAAGACTTGTTATGCCCATCGCCGGTCCCGAAGAGTTTGACGAAGAAGACACGAGTAAACTTCCGATTGATTTACAATATTTAGGACCCGATAAGACCCGGGAAAGTGATCCCGAAATAAGAAAGTTATTGATGGAGTCATTGCTCTTGTTGTGCAGCACTAGATATGGTCGAGAAGTGATTAGAGAACAAAATGTTTATTATATTCTTAGAGAATATCATAAATGGGAAGAAGTTAGAGAAGTTCTCAAAGTGTTGGAAGACGCCATCGATATTCTTATTAAGAAAGAATCGGAAATAAATGAGGACGACCTCAGACTCCTTCAAATTCCTGAGGATTTGATTGAAAAATTTAATGCTATGGACAAAGAATTCTTGAAAGAAGAAAAGTGAATCACTGTCTATACAATATTTATTCAAATCTAAATACTATTCAAATATATCTATGTTTTCGTGGAATTAATAACAATTTTAATAACATTTTTGTATTTATTTTCTCATATTTTTTGTATAAGTTTGTAATCTTTGATTGCAGTCAAGTCTCTAATTATAACTTTAATTATAATAGTGTTTTGACCAACAGTTCATTTTATATTAATATATTGATTGTGAATGTTGTGCACAATTTCAATTTGAGCTCAATTTGTTTATACTGTATGTACTGTATGTCTCAAAAGTATAGATATAAGTAAAAATAAATGTTCGGAAGCAATGATTCAATAGAATTATACTTTAATTTATAGAAAACTAGTGACAAACGATTATTACAATCTGTATATTATATACTTTAATAACACTGTACTTGAATATAAGCGGAGAATATAATACAATATAAGTTATGATTATTGTACACAATATTAATTTAAAACGATATTCAATTTTTAACAATTATTTAATCTGAAAATTTTATTATAAATTTCTAAATGAATTATGATTTCAAAGTATAAAACAAATGAACAGTTTATGTAAATCTATTTTAATTAATAAATCATTTAAACCATAGAACGCCTGGAATCGCCTCCAATTTTTTCGACAATTTTATTAATGAGAGGAAGCGATAGAATGGTTCCCAAGACTGGAACACGAGTTAGGAAAGAGAGCGCCGCCGGAAAGAAACCACGAAATAGTAATATAAAGCCATACGTTTCCATTATTATACCGATCATAGGCCAACCCACTAATACGATAGTAATGCCTGAGAAGAAGGCGAGACTTGCCTTCCATTTGTGCTTTTGAAAGAAGAACCAAAACGTCCTCTCGAGACCAATGATAAACGCGAGACCGCTCAGGAATAGTATGTTTCCGATAGCGAGCAATCCCTTGTCGAACAATAGCATAACGCCTAACATCAGAAATGCGATCCCAAACGCAGCCAAACCTAATCCTATCTTTTGAAAGTCTGTTATTTCTAACATTTTTAAGTTTATTATATTTCGAAACTATTTTTATAAATACATAAAACAAATCGATTTGTTGTTTATTTTTAAAAATCAGTGGAAAACATGTGATATTTGTTTATAATACTTATACACAAATGTGAATCACTGACTGTTGAGAACTGTTGTGTTGTCTCTTGTCTTAAAGGTATTACTGTATTATAAACTGTTTTCATTTTAAATACTGACTCCTCTTTAAGTTTAACATAAATTACGAG